>VYZP01067416.1:26259-46553 GCA_013400635.1 Hypocryptadius cinnamomeus
TTTTTTTTTTTTTTTTTTGGACAAAACTGTGCCACAGTTGCCTGGAGATTATTTTCCAGAGGATTATTGACCAGAGGAGTATTGTCTTGACATTGAAGAGAGAGAGGAATCACCTTGCAAGGCTGCAGGAGCCCCCATGAGCTGCGGCTGTGGAACATCAGCAGTGCAGGGGCTGAGCTGCTGCTGTGGCAGAGCCAGGGTGGTGTGAAGGTGCTGCTTCCTCTTGTGTTTGGGTGTTGCTGTATCACAGCCCTGACTGCTGCTCTACAGATGCTTTTTTCTTTATCTCTTTGGCTTTTTTCTTTTGTACATTTATAGATTTTTAGAGCAGGAGTGTTTATTGTTTTGCTTCATCTCTTGCACACTAGACTAAATGTTCTGGCACTGCTTTGTTCAAGAGGAAGTTGTAATCTTGTATTTTAAAAGGCAAAAAGCCTTGTATTCTCTGCCTGGGTTTGGGTGCTTTATTGAGGTAGTTTTAATCAGTCCCAATCTCTGAGATGAGTATAGTTGCCTTCCTTTGAGGGCAGGGTTTGGAAACTTTATTAGAGATTTAATAAACAGGCAGAGAAAGAAAAGGGAAGGACCAAGCCTTAACTCTGCCCACAATTCCCTGCTAAAAGTGCACATTTCCCAAAAGAAAAGCACAGGAGACTGCTCAGCCAGGCCCTGGCATCAGGGACAAACATGGATCACGGCTTTTAGAGCTGAACACATCCCTGAGACAGCAGAGCTCTCAGGAGCTGATCTCACAGGAAAGGAGCTGCTGCTGCTGTGCACAGGATCATAGATATATTTATTTATAACCATCCTTTGGTACCTCTGTGTCCCAGCCACTTGGACACCACAGTGCTTAAAGTCACACCTGGCTGTTTGGGCCTTAAAATCACACCTGGCTGTTTGGGCCTTAAAATTACACCTGGTTTTTTGGACCTTAAAGTCACACCTGCCTTTTTAGATCTTAAAATCACACCTGGCTGTTGGGACCTCTGACATTTTGTGTTCTGAGAGTCCCCTGGGATGAGCCATCCTTGCCTGGATGCCTCTGTGTTGCACCAGCACGGGCAGTCCTGCTGTGACAGCTCCTGGAGCCAGCAGAGCTCTGCAGGAAGGTTCTTATTCAAGGCAGAACTCCCAGTTTGGTCAGTCTGTAGTCACCAGTCTTTTTATCTGCTCACAGCATTGGGGGATAACTTGTCAATGGCTTTAAGTTCCCTTTTTAGGGTTTTTTTGAGCTCTGTAGGCAGTTTGCTGGATCTCAGCAGTGAGGGATGAGCAGTTGCTGCCCAGGATAAAGCTCCTCACGCAGGCAAGGCAGGCAGTTCCTGCTCCCACCTCCCAGTGCCCCTTGTTTATCCTGTTCCAAGGACAGCCAGGATGTTGTTCCTGATGAAATTTGCTGCCGAGGCGAGTGCCAGGAGGATGGAATGGGATTTTCAGAAGCAGCAAAAATAAAGCTGCTGCTTTCTGCAGAGCAAATTACAGATGGATGCACAGGGTAATGTGCAAAATGCTCTTCCACTATTGAGTTGATTATCTCATTCCTATTTAGTGCCTGGGCTTGCAGCTCGAGGGGCCAAGGCACCCCAATTTGGGCAGCTCCTTTGCAGCTCTTGCACTCTTTATTTATTATCTTTAATAAAGATAAAAAATCTTTATTATTTTGGTGTGGCTGACATTTGGTGCACTTTATTTTCTGAGGCTGCTGTGGAACTCTCTCATGCCATATTAATATTGCTGCTGTCCCTGTGCCCTGGCATCTCTGCTGCTGCCATTTCTGCCAGAGGGAATGCAAGAATCAGCTGTGAGATGAAGTTTGGTTAAGCCTCAGTTGGAGTAACAGAGCTATTAACTGCAGTGTTTTCCCCTGGAGGAGAAGCCTCTCTGTTTTAGACAAAAATTAAGATACCTATTTTAGGTGTCAGTGTGGATTTTGGGAGGGTTTTGCAGAGGAAGGAGACACCTGCACTGTGTGGGGACAAATCCTGTGGCATCATCACCACTTCCACCTTGGTCAGGTGTATTCTTGAATTCAGGGAAACTCCTGAGTTCTGTTCCCAGTGCTCTTTGCTCCTCTTGAGCTGAAATATGTTTTTGCCAGCAAGACTTGAAATTCCAATTATGTAAGAAAGCTTTGTTCTTCCAGGTTTTTATATGCTGATCTACTCTTTTCTACTAATGATATTTAAAAGCATGAATTCCACAGCATTGCTGTGTACATAAATATCCCAGGAACACTGCCTGTCCTGCCAGTGTGTAAGGAATATTTATTTCCAGGAGGGCTGTTGATTTTTAACAAAACCACTGACATTCATAGTCAGTTTTCCCTCTCTGAATGCAATACCATGTAGTAAAATTATATTTTTATTATCCTGCAAGCTGCTTATCAGTGAACATTTGTCTCATTTGACTAACAAACTGCTGTAAATATTGCAAAGAAAATCATCAGACTTACAACAGTTCATTTAATAATAATAATTTGCCTATACACAGGTTAAAATAGTTCAAAATGCATCAAATTCCTACAGATATAATTTCTGGAGGACAAAGTGAAATTATCTGGGTGAGCAGTCATGTTTTTCTGACTGAGCTGCTGACAGAGGAGGAGAGTCTGGCTGAATAACTCTGCTCTTTTCATTTCTGGGTGTTCCTCAGTCAGGAGGAGTGACTGAAAACAGCTACACGAGTCCTGCTTCTCACTGGTGTTGGAGGGCTGGGTCCTGTCATGGTCACATCCCAGTGAATCCCTGGATTCTTGGGAACCACCATGGTCAAACAGGAGATGCAGAACTTCTGCTGGAATTTCTAGCAGGGGGGGATACAACAGAAATTCAAATAAATAGACAATTAAAACAGTATTTCCCACAGAAATTCAAATAAATAGACAATTAAAACAGTATTTCCCACAGAAATTCAAATAAATGGACAATTAAAACAGTATTTCCCACAGAAATTCAAATAAATAAACAATTAAAACAGTATTTCCCACAGAAATTCAAATAAACAATTAAAACACTATTTTATAGTTCAGTCAAAGAAATAAAGAAACACAACCAACCAACAATCAATGACAAACCATCCCCCAAAAAAACCCAAACCAAACAAAAAGGAGAGAAAGGAACAGGTTTTTAAGTGTTAAAAAGCTTGAAAAATGTTGTTTGAATGTAGTTTTAGGCAGGTTTTTCATTCAAGAAATTGGAGCAGGCAGCTCAGATCTGACTGGGCTCAGCTGCAGTTCTATTCCTCTCTTGGATTTGGTGTTTTCTTTGTGAGAATTTCTCTGTAAAAAGGAACTGCAGAGATCACAGTCTGATGCTCATTAACACAAAAAATTTGACATTCCTTTGCCAATGGAAAAGAGGTAATAAACTATTGATACCCATTTTAACTGGTCAGGGCTCTGTGGGGCAATCATTTTAATCTTTACGAATAAAAATCGGTTCCAACATCCCTATCACAGCTGTTAATAAAGACAATTAATATATCAAAATGTCATATGGAAAAGGGCATTTTGAGCCTACTCACCATCTCCTGATGGATGGCAGAAGTCACCCAGGTAGTATTAAATATATTACCTTTAATTAAATTATAATAATAATGATATACAAATGTATCTAACTGCTTTTTCCCCAGTCATATGTGTTCTCTGAAAGCTTTATTGCACTTCAGATAAAGTACAGCTAAGGTTTATTATCTGCTGATTGTTTTTTTGAGGATGTTCTAAGTGCTTGCAATTCATGCTGCACATTGAACTTACAAGTTAAAACACCAGTGTGCCTGGTGAGGAGGAGGTGTGGAAAACACTCTTTATTGGCAGGTTCTTGCTCTTGTCTTGTGAAAACTGCCCATGGAATGATCAGATATTTTTGCTGGCATTGAGGGTTGTTAAATCCACCCTTACAGCAGCTGGTTTTTATGTCACAGGGATATTCCAGAGTGAGTTCAGCCATTAAGCTGTGGCAGAAGAAGAGCTGTTGGGAGTCTTTTTGGGGAACCCAAGGTATAAAATTATCATTACATCTGCCTTATACTGATGAACAAACCTTCTACTGCTGTGTTTTGTAAAAGCAGGCGTTGCTGGGTGTTGGCAGAGTAAGTTTTTGTATGCTCCATGGTCCTCATGGTCCTGGGTTTTATGTCACAGGGATATTCCAGAGGGAGTTTTATGTCACAGGGATATTCCAGAGGGAGTTTTATGTCACAGGGATATTCAGAGGGAGTTTTATGTCACAGGGATATTCCAGAGGGAGTTCAGCTCAGCTGGACCTCTGCATATCAAGCCCTTGCTGGGACAGGCTGGCCCAGGAAATCCTGCATGGCTTTTGGGTCCAAGATGAGGAGTTAGTCCCACTGCAGGAAAGCTGAGATCAGCTGATTCTAGAAAACTCTGCTGGGTGATCTCTGTAACACGTTCCAGGGCATGAGTGAACTCTGGCTGGCCCGGGATAAATGATTTTAACCTCATGTGTGGTCACAGGTCCTGCTGAAGCAGCTCCACTGCAATTAAAGCTGGCTATAAACTGCATTTCTGCCTCTGTAATTACTGCCTTGGGAGCAGTAAATTGGGGTGTGGGTGCTGAGGAGAGCCTCTGTTGGGCTGTTGGGTGTGATAGCAGCCTTTGAGAAGGGCACAGAGAGGCCCTGTCCCACTCTGGTTCCATACACACCCAGTTCTTGCATGTGCACACTGCTGCAGGACATTTGTACCCCACTGGCTCTGGTTCTTATTTAATGGATTTTTTGGTGGTTTTTTTTTTTGGTTAAGGTTAGGATTAAATGTGTGGAAAAGTATTTTTTTGTTTGGACTTGGATGTTTATTAGTTCTTATTTATATTATATTCTTATACATTGTGAGTTTTGTAGTACTTAATTCTAATAAGTTAAAAATGAAGATGTATGTCTCTCTATAAGGTCTTTTAAGGATAAACTGTTTAATTAAGAAATGACACTTAAAATAATTTTACTTTTAACTTAATAATTAATTATTTGGGGCTTGCAATGAGGATTTTTATTTGATTATATAATACTACTCAAATTTATGAAGAAGAAGGCAAAGAAGAAGGTAAAGAAGAAAGAGTAGTCTCTGCCATAAAACTTCTATCTTGTTTTTATATATTACTATATTCTAAAACTTTAAACTTTAAGTTTTCTACTATGTGATATACACACTTCTATTCAAACTCCACAATCATAATCCTAACTTTCAAAATGAAATAATAGAGCTTTCTCTATGCTTTCAGGTCAAATGCAGTATTCTCTTGGGGGTCAGTGCCTGTCAGTACAGAAAGTCCAAAATTCTTAGCAACTACTGTTCCAACACTTATTTATTTCTGATTTTGGAAAAAGATTTTGTTTTTTGAGAACAAGAGCCAATGTAATTCCCTTCAGATTAAGTTTTTATAGCTTTGAGTTTAATAAAAATTTAACAAAAATGTGTTACTCTGGCAGTTAATGAGATTTCAGTAGGTTCCTGATTTTTTGCCTTAGGAAGGAGAGGAGAAAATAAGTATTTTCCTTGGTCTGAAGGGGTGGGAAACAGAAAATACCACAAATCCATGTGCAGTTTGAGGGCAGTTCTGGTGCACAAGGGGTGTGGGTGGGAATGGGAGGGACAGGGTTACCCAACAGTCCTGATAAGAACTTGGGATCGCTCAGGGTGGTTCCTGCAGTGGTTGGTGTCTGAGCAGCTTGTTTTAAACACCAGCATGAAATGCAGACAAACTCTAATTGTTCTCAGAGAAAGCTGGAGTGAGGAGCTGTACAGAAATTGTAGCATTTCACTTGGTTTGTATAATATCATATAATGCAATAAAATCTCTGGTTTTGCCAGTAGCTCTCCATGAGGCACAAAATTCTCAATAAAGAACATCCCCTTATTGTTGGGCATTTCCCCAGCATCTGTCACTGTATAAACACAGCTATTAACAGTTTTTATCTTTCTGAGTAAGAAAACTTCCTATATCCTTAATTAAACCATTAGTGCAGAATGAACCAGCCTGAATATCCCAGCAATGTGTTGCTCATCACTTTATGATCTGGCATAAAGCTGGAATGTTTGGGATATTTGTGCTCTGCCTCATTCTGCAGATCAAACATTGTCCTTTGAAAACCCCCTGTTCTCAGTCCTGTCACACACACGTGGATGTTGGACTTGCCCCAGAACTAGGCAGAATTACTGGCCACTGGAGAGAAAGTCAGTGCAGAGAGTTGTTTTGGGTCCTTGGCTTCTCTTGGAGCAGTTGAGGTGTTTTTACTGGCTTCTCCTAAATAATCCTGAGCTGCTTTGTGTGCTTGGCATCCTTAGCTGGGTCTTCTCATAAAAAAGTGGTTTTTTTTGTTCTCTAACACATCAGTTAATTTGAAATGAACCAAGTGCAGCATATTCAGAACCAGTTGCAGAGCTGAAGCTCTGTTTAGGACTTTACCTTGCAGGACTGTCAGCATCTCAGGATGGCATTTGCCAAAACACCTGGAGTGCCTGTGGGCCCCATCAGCTGTTAGGAGAGCAGCCACTTTATAAATATATTCATCACATCCCTGAGTTAGCAGCCCTCTGCAAGGGGAGATAAGGGCAGCTGTTCTTGTCAGGATTTCCTACTCCTTGTTTCCTGCTCTGGAAAGAAAGTCTCTCAGGGATGTGAAGATTTAAAGCTTTTATTTGCCACCGTTCCTGGTGTGTGTGACCGAGCTTTTGGGGGGGCCAAGCCTGGTTTTTAGCAGAGCCAAGCCTGTGTCACATGAAGTGGTTTGTGCTGTGAGACTCTGAGAGATCAGAGCACTGAAGAGATGAAGTGTGTGTGCACTGGGGCTGCTGGAGCAGCAGCTTGGGGCCCAGGTGAGGCTCAGGGTATTGTGAGCAGGGCTGTCCTGGTGCCCAGGTGCAGAGCAGGGAGGGAAGGGCAGTGCCATGGAGGGAAGCTGTGCTTGTGCCTTACTCCATGTGCCACCAGGTGTTTGCTGCTCCAAGCCCTGTCCAGCCTGGCCTTGGACACTGCCAGGGCTGTGGCATTGAGCTCATCTTGTGCAGCTCTGTGTAAAGGTAGTTGGTGTTCCCTGGGTTATAGATACATTATATATTATAATAGATAATTATATTGGATAGATAATATATTAATTATAATAGAAAATAATATTATATAGATATATATAATAATTGTCTTTTCACAAATATTAAAATGGATTTTATATGTGTGGTATTAAAGTAACTTTGCTATAAAGATATAGTTTTTATTTCTGTTGATAACTAAGCTTAGACATAGTAGTGAAATAGCTGATAAAAGTATGCTTATGTTAAAATACCTACTTAGATAAGATAACATCCAATGAACATATGAAGACACCTACTACAGATACACCAACGATCAACACTCACTGTCTAAAGACAATATGGACCAAAGCCCGAAATGAAAAGTTATAATAAAAATAGACTAAAACCACAGCCAAAGAATACACAATGCTCTAAAAAAACAAATCTGAAAAAGAACCATACTAAACACATCTTAGAATATGTAAACTAATTTGAAGGAAAAAAGTTTACTATGCATAATTGTTTATAAATATGTAACAAACTAATGCAATAAAAATAGGATATAAAGAGTGTTTCCAAAATAGCAAATGTGCTCTTAGCTGAGTACCAAGACACACTTGCTGTAATAATCTTTTCTTTATAATCTTTATCTCCTATTGAACTTCCTTAAACTTTTTAGAAGTCCTTTATTAAACATCTTAAATTTTTACAAGAGAGTGAACGTGTTTTTCACACCTGTGTGTCTCAGGAATGGCCGTGGCCATGATTTCTGTGCAGGTGTCCTGGGAAGAGCTGGCTGTGGGCTGTTGTCACCTGCTGGGTGCTCCCTGGGTGGGTGGAGCAGGTTGGACCAGTCCTCCCACACTGCTCCCCAGGGGTGGGAGCTGTCCTGGGGGGGCTCCTCCTGCACAGCCCACGTTGTGCCAGTGCTCAGGAGCAGCAAATTGCTCAAACCACCTTCAGTGAGGGCTTCTCTCAGCTCAGGCTGTTGTGTGAACACCTTCTAGGAGGAGTAACACAGAACATACATAAATACCAACATTTCTAGAATGTGTATTTCACATGTAAGTGCAAAGCTGAGGGAACATTTCTCCTTGGATCTGAAGAAGCTGCTTCTCCCAGGGGTTCAGCAGGAGGGGGGATCTGCAGCAGCACAAAGGCCTCATCTGGCAGGAGCTGCACCAGCAGTGCTGCCTTCCTGTCGTGGGGGGAAGGCTGGTTTTGGTGCATGAGCCTGGCTGTTGAAGCTTTCTGTTTGTGGTAGCATGGCCTGTGTCTGTGGTGTGTTAGGAGTGAGTGTGGGCTGGCATCCTGCTGTGACAGGTGATGGCCACGGGGCAGCAGCCACCTCTGAACACCTTTGCTGAAGGAGGCAAGTCAAGGGTTGGGCAGCACAGGTGATCTGGGAAGAATGGACAACAAACACTAGAACATGCTAAATATCTCTCTGTGCTGAGTGGCCCTTGGTGCAAAGTGTGAGTGGCTGTTTTGGGCACAAAGCTCATCAATCCACCCTGTCCTTTGCTGTGCAGCTGCCCTGCAGGCCCTGAAGCGCAAGAAGAGGTATGAGAAGCAGCTGGCACAGATAGATGGCACGTTATCAACAATTGAATTCCAGAGGGAAGCCCTGGAGAATGCCAACACCAACACTGAAGTGCTCAAGAACATGGGCTTTGCTGCTAAGGCTATGAAAGCTGCTCATGACAACATGTAAGTTACTCCCTCCTGCATCTTCCCACGGGATCTGTATGTGGCATTTGTCAGATCTGCTGAATGCCAGGTGTTCCAAACCAAAGGTGCAGCTGGAGCAGCAAAACCTTCTTGTGAAAGGCCCTCACTTAAAACTAAAATTGAACAAAACACACAAATACTGATGCTTCCTCAGTTTACTACTGTTTTATTTTCTACATTTATCCAAAAGCTGGGTAGCACCAGTGTGGTCTAAAGAAAATGGGAGTCTGCAGCAGTTACAGATCCATCTTGTAACAGCAAGAATTTTAAGCCTCAAGGGGGGTCTTAAAACTTACTTTTCTGCAGTGGAGTTGGTGTATGTAGCAATAATTAAAGGTAAAACTGCATTATGGGAATGTTGTGCTTGCTCCACAAGCAAATATTATGGATGTAATAATGCTGAATCAGGGAAGAAAGCAAATTATTATTAATATCAGTGGTGCAGAACAAAAACTCTCCCTGGTGTCTGTATAACTGCTGGGAGCTAAGCTTGCAGGGAAGAGTTAAAAATGCATCTCTAATTGTGTTGAGACCAGGGGGATAAAACCCAGACTTGCATGCAAAGTGTATTTTGGGAAAGGGCCTTGGAAATGTCACTGTGGTGGGGCATTTCTACAGAAGCCAGGAAATGCAGTGTTGATTGGGAAGGTGCCTGCTGATAGTGAATCCTTTCTTTTCCAGGGACATTGATAAAGTAGATGAATTAATGCAGGACATTGCAGAACAGCAAGAGCTGGCAGATGAGATCTCTACAGCCATCTCCAAGCCAGTAGGATTTGGGGAAGAATTTGATGAGGTATTGCTTTTAATTTGCTTCTGTTTGTACCAGTGAGTCATGGAATCCTCTGGGTTGGGAAGATCAGGGAGTCCAACCACTGGCCCAGCACTGCCAGCCCCATCACTAACCCTGAGCACCACACCTGCAGGGCTTTCAAATCCCTCCAAGAGTTGTGTCCCCCAGGAGATCTTTCTCTGGAGATCTGCACGTTGTGTGTGCCTGGCTGCAGGACTGAGCTCTGAAATCTCTCCTGCAGTTGTGGGTGTGACCTGGACTTAATGCTCAGAATAGTCTGGATGGCCTGACCTGAGAATATTTGGACTTGGATTTGTCCTTCCCTCCTCTGCTTTCCTCACTCTCCAAGAGATGAAGAACAGGAATCACATCAGAATCAGACTCCTAATCTCCTCACTTTGCTCTGACCCTGTGCATTTGGGTTATTTTATATAATAATATACTCAGCTATATCTGATTGGTAATAAATATGACCTAAACTTCCTTCTTTTTTCTTTTTTCTCCTTGAAATCCTAGGATGAACTCATGGCAGAGCTAGAGGAACTAGAGCAAGAAGAACTAGACAAAAACTTGCTGGAAATCAGTGGTCCAGAGACAGTACCACTACCAAATGTGCCCTCAATATCAATACCCTCCAAGCCAGGTATGGATCAACCTTTGCTGCAGCACCTTGCATCATTACAAGTGTGCTTATTAATCTGCCAGCTCCTTGGATGTGGGAGATCTGGCTGCAGGCAGCACAGACATTTTGCTTGGAATTGCTTCCTGAATCCCAAATCACACCCAGTGCCATTTCTCTGTGAGGGGCACCTGCCTTTCAGAAGAAGCACAGAAATCACTCCCTGTCACAGGAGCAGCTGTTTTCTGCTCCAGCTCATCCATCATCCATCATCATCCTGGATGATGCTCAGGGTGCAGTGGAGGTGAGGGAGAAGGGAGCCTTTGTCCAGGTGCTGCTGGGCCAACAAGGAAGAAATCTTGACATGACACTCTGAGGTGGTAAAAGGGAGGGCAGAGTAAATGAACTCATAAAATCATTGCAGTTGGAAAAGACCTCCAGGGTCATCCAGTGCCAGGCAGGTTCAGATTCCCCCATGGATCCATGCTTCCTTGCTGCTGCTTTGGGTTTTAATTTGATCCCAGCTTTTCTGGCCTTTGGGAGGATCTTCCCTTGGGATCCCCTCTTTGGGAAGGCTGTGGGCTCCTCTGCAGTGCCCAAGCTAGGCAGCTCCAAAATCAGGGTCATCCCAGTCCTAGCACACACATATCCAGGGAATTTTAGCTGGTGTGAGGATTTCACCTGGAGGATGGACAAAAAATGTTTGTATTTACACAGAGGGTTCAAAGCTGCTCTTAAATCTGAACTGGTCCCTCTTGCATGAACATTCCCCATGGAATTCAGCTGAGCTGGGACACCTCTGGCAGCACTAATGGGATATGAAGCTTTACAAGCCCATTTTGCTGAATCTGCCTGACTATGATGAATAACTTATAGACTAGGAAAAGGAAAAGGAAAAAAAAGTCCAAAAAAGGAGTGGATGCAAACAATCCCTATTGGTCAGTGTATCTGTAATTATCCTGCTGCCTTCCCAGGCTTGGATGGGTGTGGGAAGCAGCAGCACTGCCTGAGCAGGTTCTGCTTTGTGCCACTGCTCCTGGTGTGTTACTCTGCTTTCATCTGACACCACTGACTTTGTGTGTTCCTGGTTGTGTTTTGCCAGGCAGAACTGCAGACCAGAGTTGGTGAGAGGGGGAGGGAGTTCTATCAGAATATCTGAAATCTGAGACTTTATCAGATTCAGGAGAAATAGATGAACCAGTGCATTGTCTGTTTATTGCCTGGCTGGTTTAATGAGGTTTGTTCTCTAAATAGTCTTAAAACACAAAGTCTTGGACCCAAATTACTTTTTGCATTTTGTGGCTGCACACAAATAAGAGGTGTTGTAATTGTGGATTTATTTAAGGAGCTACACAGCCTAAAACGTAGAGAAACTCCCTAAAATAATATAAATTGTGTACCAGTTTGGTAGTAAAAGCTGCAAGCATAAAGCTCAGTGCTTCACAGGATTTATGCTAAGCTGCTTTTGGATGGAAATGAGAATTCCATGAATTCCATTAATGTATTTAAGTGGCACTTTTTGCTTCAATAAAGCTGCCTCCAAGGCTGGCACTTGGGAAAAATTAGGATTCTGGGGTGGTGTTGGGTGGGGATTTTGTGAGGGTTTATTTTCTGAACCTGAATTGTTTTTCACTTAAAACTGACTTAACACTGGGATTAAAAGTTTGCTTGTGATTACCATGGTCAGACCTCCAAAGGGAATACTGTCCCTAATGGTTCAGGTTCATGTGTAATTGTCTTTTTGGGAATAATAATGTGTCTTTTGAGGTAGAGCTGACTCTGTTACCTCCTTTTTATCCATTGAAGGGGAGATTACCACAAGCTTTCCTGCTTTTCCACTTCTCAGGAGCAGTCTGGCCTTTGGCTTTAATCAGCCTGAACGAGGAATTTTGTTGGTGGTGGTGTCAGGAGAAATTCAGGCAGAAGCTGTTTTTGTTTAATGGAGGCTGGAGGAGCTTAATATAGAAAACCAAATTCCAGCCTTGTACAAATGAGGGGTCTGGAGCTTGGAGCTGACTCAGTTTTCCTGATGTAAACATTCCTTTTGGAATGACACAAACCACTTGGACCAGGAATTGTTTCACTCCTTGGGTTTTTTTTTTACATTTTCCAAAATTATTGCAGCTATTTGTGGGTTCAGACCTTTTTTGCTGAGTTAATGGAAACTGAATTTGTCAGGTTATAACAAAGAGCAGCATTTTCTGCCCTGGAACAACCAGGAAGGAGGAGAGGGCATTGTCCAGGCTGCTCCCTCCCATCCACATCCACCTAGCTGCCAGGGAGCACAGAGAGGGGGAGTGGGATGTTCCCAGGGCTCTCCAGCCCCTCCCCATCTGTACCTGACCCAAACACCTCATTTCCTGCATTCACAATACTCAGTGGTGGAATAAGGAATTTGATTTGGATGGGGAAGAGATTCATACTGGAGACCTCAGATGAGTTTTTGTAAGAAGCTGCATCCCTCTGAAAGAGGCTTGGAAATTATGGGAAAACATCACACTTTAACTTTCATGCCCACTGCCTTCTTCCTGTGGGAGCTGTTGTTTTCCACTCAGGAAGTTTAGCCCATGCTGGCTCTTCCAGCAGAGCACCTTTTACTTAAGTTCAAAAAGGTTTTGTGTTTTTTTTGTCCACATCTGGCCTTAGGTGCTTCATTTACTGGCTTGTCAGTGGCACAGAGGGTTCTGTCAGGATTCCCACTCACTTGTTCTCTTTTGTGATTTTGCAGCCAAGAAGAAAGAGGAAGAAGAGGATGATGACATGAAAGAGCTGGAAGCTTGGGCAGGAACCATGTAACCACAGCAGCCCCTGGCTGGAAAAAAGACTTTGGTTACCTATTCTGGGTGCAAATGTGTTTTGTTGAGGAGAAAGCATAAGCAAAATGTCTTTATCTTTAATTTTAACCCAGAGCAGTGGGAACTGCATTGCTGTTTTGTGCATAGCATGGAAAAAAGTCTGCCCAGAGGAGAGAAGGGGGAGCAGGGGAATTGCCTGCTGTCGATACGGTTGAATTTCTGTAGAAAAGGTATTTGCAAAATCAACACTCAGCTTTGGGACTGTGCTCCTGCCACTGCTGGATCTTCATCTTCAATTTGGGCCATATATTGAATTGAAATAAGCTGAAAAACACTCTGTAATTTTAAGTCAGTTTAAGTGTGTCTAGGAGTCTTGTAAGGCATTTAAAAACCAGGAAAAGTCGTAAGCCCCCATTGGCTTCTTTATTGTGTTTTAGGTGCAAGAATGCTTTAGGTTTTTAGTTCTTTGCCAGGTCTATTTATATCCCTTGACTGCTGTGTGGCCAGCCCTGTGTCTGTCACTGCAACGACGTAGTCACTGTGCCCATTTTAATTGCTGAGAATGATCTGCAGTTGATCCACACTCTCTTGGAAGTAGGGAAGGTTTCAAGTTCAGTTGTACATTTTTCTACACAGCACTACAATGTTTATTGCTTTTTTGTGATAATTGATAACCCATTCAGATACATGCACACAATTATTTTAATTAAGAAACTACTATGGATTGCACTGTATTAAATATCTCGATTAATTTTCACCGGTGGCTGCTGTGGTCAATTCTGTGTTCTGTTTAAGTGATCTGGCTGTGCTTTAGGTGGAGTTTGGCCTCCTTCTACATGAGGGACATCCACTCTAAAGCCTGCTGAGCTGTGGTTGGGCTCTCCTCCCAGGGAAAAAGGGACAGGACAAGAGGAGAGAACCTCAAGCAGTGCCAAGGGAGGTCGAGGCTGGACATCAGGAGGAATTTCTTCATGGAAGGGGTTGTCAGGCTTTGGAGGGGGCTGTCCAGGAAAGTGGTGGAGTCCCCATCCCAGGAGATAATCAGGGAACAGCTGGATGTGGCACTCAGTGCTCTGGGCTGGTGACAAGATGGGGATCAGTCACAGGTTGGACTCAGTGACTTTGGAGATCTTTTCCAACCTCAGTGATCCTGGGATTCTGTTCTGTGTGAAAAATCCCCACACCAAGGAGAAAGCAGCTGAATTGAGTTCAAAGCAAGAGTTTTAGAGACAGAGCTGGGCGCTTGGCTTTGCTTTTCATCATGGAAATCACCTCTACTGTGCACTATGCTAACAGATGTAAAAACAGCTCTCTTTTGATCTGGGAATTACAGGGAGCATCTCAAATGCAGTGAAATGTCCCAGCAGGAGCATTCAGGTGGAGCTGGGAGGGGAAAACCCAGCCCCATTCATGCTGTGCAGTGTCCTGCTGTGGGAGCTGGGGGTGGCAGAGGCAGCCCCTGGCAGCCCAGTGACAGGGGCCAGTGATGCCCCTGGCATTGGTTATGGGATTTGTCTCGTTGGCAGCTTTTTGTTAATAATTGTTACAACTGGGTATTGGCCACTCCTTGGTTGGCACTGGTACACTGACTAAATAGGTCCTAAAAAGTTTGTCTGGCTTTGAATTGGTGAAACATATGGTTTGGTATGGTAAACATATGTCTGAGTTTGTTGACTTGGTTAAAGTAACTTAAACATTCATTTTTGGTTGATTTATGGGTATAGCTGTATTGTAAAAGTAAGTAAGTAAAGTTAACAAGCATTAATATTTATTTGATTAAACTCTGTGGTTTTGTTTAGTTACTTTTTGTAAAAGCTTTCTTATATATTTTAATTCTTAAGTAAATTTTTTAGTACTTGTTCAGGGACTGGTCAACTATAAGGCACTAAGCTGTCCCTCTAACATTTAATTTTTAAGCTTAGCTGTTCGCTGAGCTGTACCCAAGCACAGAGCCTGCTCTGCTCAGCAGGGGAGATGCAGCAGGGAGTGTGTGTTGGGCTTCCTGGTCACTCTGAGGGATGACAGCCTCAGCCCCTGCCACCTCTTCTTTCTTCATCCTTTTAATCAGTGATGGGGTGGTTCTTGTTCCTTCAGTTTCACAGTATGTCTGAGGACTGAGCACCTTTCTGCTTTGGGTATCCCTGAATTCCTTATCCCTGCCGTAGTGAACAGCTGGAATGTTCACAGGGAACATTTTCTGCCTTGCTCAGAGGTTCTGAGGGCAGAACTTCCCTGTCCAGAGCACCACGGGGCAGTGCAGGAGGGAGCAGCTGTGCCTGCCAGCACTTTCTGTGGGTGCCACTCAGTCCCTTTTCCTGGCAGAGCCACTCCAGTTCCTGCTGGGAAACTCAGCTCAATTCACTTGCCCTCAACAACTCAAGTTGCAGCTGTGCCAGTGTTTTCTTGTGGAGCTGTTAAAGGAGGCAAGCAGAAATCTGGGATCCAGGTGTTTTCAGTTTAGGGAAAATCCTTGGATTTTTCTCTGGGGAAGGTGGAAAGCATTGTCACTGCTGTTTGTGTGTGTGAGAATGATTCATTTAAAGCAGGGTGAAAAGCTGTGGCTGCCCCTGGATCCCTGGGGCCAGGGTGGACAGGGCTTGGAGCAGCCTGGGACAGTGGAAGGTGTCCCTGCCATGGCAGGGGTGGCACTGGATGGGCTTTAGGGTCCCTTCCAACCCAAACCATCCTGGGATTCTGTAAAAATACAGACTGGGCTGAAGGGTCTCGTCATCCCTGCTTTTCCCTTGGAATACTTTCAGTACAGAGAGAATGGCTGTTGTGCAGGTGGAGAAGCCAGGACATGGCATTTGTACTGGGATCCAAGGGAAGCACAATGCTGGGAGGGACAGGGAAGTGTTTTGTATTTGTGCTGCACATTTGGGTCAGGGGAATAGGAAGGAGATCCCTCCTTGGTGGCTGCTCAAGGCTCAGAGTGCACTGACAGTGAGGATCTGTGTTTGTACCTCTGGAACAGGGTGAGCACTCAGAGCTCTTGGAAAAGCTGGGCCAGAGAGGCCAAGGTGAGGTAGATAAACCAGGATAAATAAACCTGAGGATAAATAAACCTGAGCAGACATCCCCCCTGGGGCTGCAGAGCCCTCGTGTTGTGCAGCAGCTGGGGCACAGTTCCCTCCAGGAATAATGGGAATCCACGGCTCTGCCCAGTACTGCCCTGTCAGACTGGATCCAGCTGCATCTTCACCTTCCCAGGTGGATAAATGGCTCTCCTGTGGCCTCTGCTGCTCTTCTGGGACTGTTCTAAGGCACAGACATTGAACTGCAGTGCCGTGTTAAAGAGGCAGGGGATGGGGGCTCCATCAGCCACTGGGGAGGCAAACTGCTTCACTGGCGAGTTGTTAATGCTTGTGTGGGCTAGTAATGGGTTAGCAGTGGGTTAGCAATGGGTTAGTAATGGGTTAGCAGTGGGTCAGTAATGGGTTAGCAGTGGGTTAGCAGTGGGTTAGCAATGGGTTAGTAATGGGTTAGCAGTGGGTCAGTAATGGGTTAGCAGTGGGTCAGTAATGGGTTAGTAATGGGTTAGCAGTGGGTCAGTAATGGGTTAGCAGTGGGTTAGTAATGGGTTAGTAATGGGTTAGCAGTGGGTCAGTAATGGGTTAGTAATGGGTTAGCAGTGGGTCAGTAATGGGTTAGCAGTGGGTTAGCAGTGGGTTAGTAATGGGTTAGCAGTGGGTCAGTAATGGGTTAGTAATGGGTTAGCAGTGGGTCAGTAATGGGTTAGTAATGGGTTAGCAGTGGGTTAGTAATGGGTTAGCAGTGGGTTAGTAGGGGGTTCTGAGGAGGTGCTTGGTGCTGAGAGCTCTCTGGAGAGCCTTTGGTCTCACATGGAAGCAGGTGGGTACAGGAGCATGCCAGGGAGCCTCTCAGCATGCACTGAGGGGAATGTCCTCACTAAAATCTGTCATCTACGCTTTGGTACTTGAAGCATTTGAGAGACAGCACAGCTTCTCCATACAATGCCATCAGGTCCCTGTGTGCTCTGCCTGCAGGGAAGTGTCCCCTAGATCAACACACAGGACATGGCATTTCCTGTGAGTGAGAGCTCCTGGCTGCCAGTGCCATAATGCAGGTGCCTTCCCCTGTGTCACATTGCCCCTTCCTGTGACATCTCACCCTTGGGACCTGCTCCTGCTCTGGGGCCAGCTGACCTTGTTTGCTGCAGCTCTCACAGCAGCACATCCCAGCTCCCTGGCTCTGCCCCACCCTGTCTCACCCAAGTTACTGTCTGGTTCCGTCTGCTCCCAGTTTTCCCAGCCCCATCTGGACCCTCAGGCTGTGGAATCCTGCAGGTGTCCCAGTGCTGGGCTGTCCTGCAGGGCTGATGGTGCCAGGGTGCCATGTGGGATGTGCTGTGCCCCAGCTGCAGCTGGGAGCCCCTGCTGTGCTCGCTCTGGAGGGAGGCTGAGGGACAGAACTGTTTGTGTCACCCTCACAGCCTGGGCTAAGCTGCTTGTGCTTCTCTCCTCCTGCTCTCCCTCCCTCAAACCTGCCCCCTCTGCTAAACCCCACCCCAAAATCCCGCAGGGCACTCCGGTGACGCTGCAGCTCCTCCACCCCCAGGCACAGCCCCAGGGCCACATCCCGGGCTGCTGGGGACACCTCTGTCGCTCTGGGTTGCTGCTGGGTTTGACAGCTCAGGGCACCCAAACAGCAGAGAGGGCTGGGGACCCCCTGGGCTGCACTGGCTGTGGGTTCTCCAGGGGGTTCCATCCCTTCACAGCTCCCCAGGGATGCACTCCCCGCTCTGGGGTGCCCCCACTGTATCCCAGCCTTTTGGGTTATTATGGCAACGTGGCTCCAGCCCCACAGATGCCAACAGCAGTGGCCACTCTCTCAAATCCCTTTGCAGAGAGATGTGTGTCTAAATCTCATTCATTAAAAGCACTGGGCTCACTGAAGGCCCTGAGTGCAGCGTGTTTATGGAATTAGTCTGTAAGGGTGAGTTTATTCCCACTCAAGAGGTGTAACACCACTAATTGATAGAACAGGTTAATCCCTTTATTAGGGTGCTGCTGAGAGGACCCTCAGGTTAACATTTGTATGTGAGCTCAGCGCTCCCTCCCCTGCTCATTATTTTTATCATTATTTTGGTTCTTATGACAAAATTGCACAGCTCATCTGGAAAGCTCTTGCCCTTCTAAATCCTGCTGGCTGCTCAGCCCCGTGGCAAAGAAAAGAGCTCTCAACTTAATTTTCAAACATCAAGGTCCATTAAATCAAAGTGATGCTTTCCAAATCTTGTGGCTCTCAGTGGCCCAGCCCCATCCCTTCCTCCCTCCTCCCCTCCTCCCTCCCTCCCTTGGCTCCAGGCCTTTAGCTCAGCTGGACATCTCCCAATCTGCTCAGCTGGCAGGACTTTGAGGCCATGTTTTAGGGCATTATCAGAGGTTTCCCTTTCCTTGTCTGTGCTGTGGGAACCTGGTGACTTTGTGTCACCTCAGAGCTGTGGCCAGAGCTGGCTGTCCCTTGGGAGCGGAGGAAGGGTGGATCCAGCTGGGGCTGGGGCTGGCTCATGTCACCCTCCTGCTGTCCTTGGGCTTCTCCTGCCCTTTGCTGAACTGTTCCCCTGCTCTGGCCCCATCCTCCTCTGTAACCAGCTCCCCGTGTGTGATGGGAGGAGGTTTCAGAGGGGTTTGCCCAGCAGGAACAGGGACATGCAGGGGTTGGGCAGATCTTCCCCATCCACAGCAAGCTTTCCAAAACCTCTGCAGCTCCTGGGACTCCTGTGGGCATTAGGGAGGAGATGGCTTCGGGATGAGGTAGAACTGAGGTTTCTGGGGCTTTCTAGGGTGCTGGCCTGGCTTCAGGATCCCAAATGTCCCTGAATGTCCCCAAATGTCCCAGTGGGCTGTCCAGCAGAGACACAACCTAAAAGCTTGTCCTGCTGCCCTGCCTTGGCCCATCATCTCTGCTGTGCCTGCAGAATCCTCCGATTTGTTTGGGAAAGGACCTTAAATCCTATCTCATTCCACCCCCTGCCATGGCAGGGACACCTTCCACTGTCCCAGGCTGCTCCAAGCCCTGTCCAACCTGGCCTTGGGCACTGCTAGGGATCCAGGGGCAGCCCCAGCTGCTCTGGGCACCCTGTGCCAGGGCCTGCCCACCCTCCCAGGAAGGATTCCTGCCCAGTGTCCCCCTCCCCAGCCGCTGCAGTGACACAAACCCCTCTCCAAGCCATGCCGGAGCGCGGCCGGTCCCTGCAATTTCCCACTCGAACACTTGGAGGCAAAGCTGCCTTTCTGGACAGACAGACGTGGGACAGACGGATGCCTCCCCGCTGTGGGGGTGCTGGCACAGCTGGTGGCACAGCTGGTGGCATAGCAGAGGCTCCTGCCCACCCTTCCTGGCTCTTCCCCTGAGATCCGAGGGTCACTAACCCCAGCTCTGGGCACAAGCCACTTGTCCTGAATGCAGGGCCTGACCCGGGGTGCTCTGCCAGCCCCCACCCTTCACCCGGGGGCTGAAGGTGATGGGGCACAGGTGACCCTGCTGAGGCCACCCTAACAAGGTCACCCACACCTAAATAAGTGTCAATCACCCAGCATCCCAGTGATCTGGGAAACCATCTCCCAACAAACCACTTTATGTCTCTCTCCTGAGCACCATGAAACTTCTTTAAATGAAATATTTCCCTGCTGTGATGCGGTCACCGGCTGCCGGCTTTTAATAAAAACATTTTCCCCCACTTTAATTTCCAGCTCCCTTTTCCTCAAAGGAAGGCCCAGCCCTGCAGGGCTCCAGTCCCTGTTTCTGGTCACTCAGCTGCTTTCCTGGGCACCCAGACCCTGCTCCAAGCCCCAGGGAAGGAAGGTCCTCCTCGCCCAATCCCTCCTGCTGAGGCCGCTGGTGCTGCCAGCCGGGATTTGGGGATGCTGTGGGTGCCCAGATGCACATCCAGAGCCAGCGCAGCTGCTCCCCAGGAAATTTTGGGATAACACAGCGGAGGAAAAGCTCAAACGAGAGGGATTTGCCAGCAGAGGGCAATGCCAGGATGGGTTTCCCTCCCTGCGCAGTTCAGGGTGTTGAAGCAGCTCCAGCGTGCGAGGAGAAGGCGACAGATGCTGCGGTCCCAAAGTGCCTCAGCCCCGGGAGCAGGGGACAGCCCAGCCCGCCCCTGTCCCTGCGGGGAGGGCTGGAGGTGGCACCGGGAGTGCCACCCTCCCGTCACGGGCAGCGGGGTTGGGGTCTCAGACCAGGATGGGGCTGATGCCGAGTGTGGGCACAGCTCAGATCGAGCCTGGGGCTTTCTGCTTAGCACTGGGTTTGGCAAGGCCAGGTTCATGGTTGGACTCGATGATCTTGGAGGTCTTT
>VYZP01067417.1:4872-18613 GCA_013400635.1 Hypocryptadius cinnamomeus
ATAAATAAATAAATAAATAAAATATAATAATAATAATAATAACGATAATAATAATAAATATTATATTATATTGTATTATATTATTACATTACATTACACTACATTACATTATATTACATTATATTATTAATATAGTACGATACATTATATATTATTAATAATGATAATTATTAATATTGTTAGTAAGTAATATATTATTTTACTAATTATTAATAATGATTAATATTAATAATTATATTATTGTATACTGTACTTTATGAATTTTATTATTAATAATATATTATTACTAATGTATAATTATATACTATAATGTTCCAATATAATATAATATAATATAATGTAATTTATTAGTAGTAGTATTAGTATTAGTATTAGTATTATCTCTCCAGTGAGCTTAAATCTGAGCAGCTCCTGCCTGCTCTGCCTCAGGCTCTCATGTGACAGGAGTCTGGATTTGAGCCTTTGGGATAAGATGAGATCTCCAAAGTTTGGGATGAATTAGGAATTCCCCCAACTCACGGACTCTTCCAAGTGCTCAGCTTCCCCATAGATGTTTGTCACCAGGACAGTGTTGCAGTTTCCCCCTGGGGAAAAAATCATAATAAAAATAAAGCAAATAACATAATTTTGGGTGGGTTTTATTTTGTTGTTTCCTTTCCTGCAGTGTATTTTATTATGTGCTGATTGAAATAGAGGAGAGGTAAAAATGGAGTTGTATTCTTATTTACAAGCTTTTTAAAGGTAAATTGTTTAATTAAGAAATGATACTTAAATTATTTAAACTTAATAACTAATTACTTGTGACTCATAATGTGGATTTTTTTATTTAATTACACAATATTATTTAAAATTATGAAGAAGAAGGTGAAGAAGAAGGTAAAGAAGCAGGACTACTTGTCTAAAAACTTTTCTCTTGTTTTATATATATTACTATATTTTAAAACTTTAAACTTTAAGTTTTCTACTATGTGACATTACACACTTTTCTTTAAATTATGTACATATAATTATTGTTTATTATTTAATTTTGGAAGTTTTTTCTATGGTTTTAGGTTAAATGTAGTGTTTGCTTGGGGGTCAGTGTCTGTTAACACAGAAAATCTAAAATTTTCAGTAACCAGGGTTCCAACAGGATCCCAGAATGGTTTGGGGTGGAAGGGATTTAGTGATCATCCAGTGCCACCCCTGCCATGAGCAGGGACACCCCCCACTGTCCCAAGCTGCTCCAAGCCCTGTCCAACCTTGGACACTTCCAGGGAACACCCACAGCTGCTCTGGGAATTCCAGCCCAGCCCCTCCCCACCCTCCCAGCCAGCAATTCCTGCCCAACATCCCACCTAAATCTTCTTTCAGTTTAAAGAAACACAAAGGACACACCAGGGTGTAACAGTCCCTCCAAAGGGCACAGAAAAAGAGGCACAGAGTGACTAAAAAGGTGAAATTTGTGTCTCATGGGATGAAGAGGCGGGAAGAGAATGGGAATAAAAACTCTGAGTTGCTGGTGTTGGTAAAGATTCTGTTTCTCAGGATGCCCAGAGCAGCTGTGGCTGCCCCTGGATCCCTGGAAATGTCCAAGGTTGGACACTTGGAGCAGCCTGGGACAGTGGAAGGTGTCCCTGCCACGGCAGGGGAGGAATGGGTGATCCTTAAGGCCCCTTCCAGCCCAAACCATTCCAGGATTCCCTGCTAAATGACGACCTTAGGACTTGCCATGCCCATTGCAACACCAGTTTTGCAGGAGCTGTGGGCAGTGCCAGCTCTTACCCAGCGAGTCCTTGAGGACGTGGGTGAGTTTGCTCTGCCTGAAGGGGATGTGCTCCCTCTTGGGATCGGCCAGGGCGATGACCAGCTGCTCCAGGAACGACAGGGATTTGTTGATGTAGGAGGCCTCCACCCGCACCTGGCCCTCAGACTGCAGTGGAGAGCAAGAGGGGACAGTTCTGGTCACACACAGGAGAGGGAGGGTCCCTCAGCAGGGGACAGCTCTGCAGGGCTGATGTTGTTTTGATTCTGACCAACGCAGAACGTCACAGAGTCAGGGAACTACTGAGGTTGGAAAAGGCCACTTAGATCGGCCCAAGCATCCCCCAGCACTGCCACGGCCACCCCTGACCATGTCCCCAGTGCCACTTACACTGGGATTTAAATCCCTCCAGCAATGGGGACGGTTTAAGGTCCCTTTCAGCCCAAACCATTCCAGGATTCCCTGATAAATGATGACCTTAGGACTTGCCATGCCCATTGCAACACCAGTTTTGCAGGAGCTGTGGGCAGTGCCAGCTCTTACCCAGCGAGTCCTTGAGGACATGGGTGAGTCAAAAGACTGTCCACTGTCCTGTGCAGCTGAGCCAGGGCTGGACAGACTTTCCCAGGAGGAATATTCCCAATATCCAACCTGAACTTCTCCCTGAAGCCATTTCCTCCTGTCCCTGTTCCCTGGGAGCAGAGCCTGAGCCCCCCAGGTGTCCCCTCCTGTCAGGAGTTGTGCAGAGCCACAAGGTCCCCCCTGAGCCTCCTTTCCTCCAGGCTGAGCCCCTTCCCAGCTCTCTCAGCCTCTCCTGGGGCTCCAGCCCCTTCCCAGCTCTGTTCCCTTCCCTGTTTTTCCAAAGGGACCCAAAGGAACCCGAGGAGCTCCCACCACTCACCCCAGTCTTGCTCAGCCTCTCAGACCCTGCCAGGTCAATTAAGGTGATTTTAGATTTAAGGCATCTGTGATTTGTGTAATTTCTGGAACGACACTGAGGGAGGGAGGAAGAGAAACTGCACTTAGGGGCAGACAAAACTGAAATACAGTAAAAAACAAAGATCCCCTTGGATCCCTAGGGAGTTGTCCCAGTCCATAGGAACAAGGCTGGAGCTCTCACCTCAATGTACATGGTGAAGATGCAGTGGGATCTGGAGGAATTCTTGTTCAGGCTGTGCTCTCCTATCACTCTGTTGGTCTCACCCTGCCAATGGAGAGAAAATTCCAGGCTCAGCTCACGGAATTGTGGCTTTTTGAGGATAAGCCAGGCAACATCTCTGTGGCTCTTTCCATTTCCTGATGACTGGAAAAGCAAAGAGCTCCCCAAGCTTCAAATGGCACTGAAAATTCCCACAGGTGTGATGGGCAGGGGGATCTGAAACTCTGCCAGGAACACAAAGGGATGTTGGAAGAAGCCTTAAAGTCCATCCCATCCAACCCCCTGGATGGGCAGGGACACCTCCCACTGTCCCAGGCTGCTCCAAGCCCCAGTGTCCAGCCTGGCCTTGGGCACTGCCAGAGATCCAGGGGCAGCCACAGCTGCTCTGGGAATTCCATCCCAGCCCCTCCCCACCCTCCCAGTCAGGAATTCCTTCCCAATCTCCCATCCATCCCTGCCCTCTGGCAGTGGGAGCCATTCCCTGTGTCCTGTCCTTCCATCCCTTGTCCCCAGTCCCTCTCCAGCTCTCCTGGAGCCCCTTTAGGGCCCTGGCAGGGCTCTGAGCTCTCCCTGGAGCCTTCTCCTCTCCAGGTGAGCATTCCCAGCTTTCTCAGCCATCATCATCCTCCTTCTGCTATTTAAAAAGGAAGAGGCAGCTCCTGCACATTCCAGAGCTCAGGACACCACTGGGTTATTAAAAAGGTCAGAGAAAGATTTTAAGGACAGCAGAAAGCTCTGGGTGAGGATCCACCTCCTGCAGCCAGATCCAATTATTCTTCTCTGTTTTCCTTATCAACTGAAGCATCCATGAGGAAAAGATGCTGATCTCAGTAATCAAAGTCCCCTCACAAACCTCTCACCCTGAACAGCTCTGCTGTCAATTCCAACAGTGCCACGATCACCCCAAACCATCTTTTCTTGGAGCATCTTCCAGAATCCCTAAGCCAGGGACATTTTCCTTGCAAGACCAAGAGTTTGCCAGTTTTTCTCCCCACAACCAAGAGGCATTCAATGGCTGAACCTCATTCCACCATCTTGGCCACCCACTCCTGCTTTTCCACCTCCTCCTTCAGCCAGCGCCCACAACCACGGGATTAGAGGGAATATTTGGGTTCTCTTGCCTCAAAAAGGAGATGCAGAGCCTCCTCCTCGTGGCTGACAGGGTGGATGGAGAGCCCCTTGACATAAACCCCCTGGGGACCATCCATGACAGCCAGCTGGTTGTCCTTGCACCCTCGGCCCAGCGCCGGCGCCAGGAGGTCGAACAAGGCCTCGTTGTAGATCTCCAGGTAGGAAATCCGGAGAGTCACCAGGATATTGAGGAAATCTGTAGCTGATTTGAAGACCTGCACCAAGACAAAGGGTTTGTGTCCATTCACAGGGAGGTTTGTAGTTATTTGTGGCTTTTCAGTGAAGATATTTGGGTAGATGTTGATGTAAGATATAAATGGGTGTGGTATAAGTAGACGTAAGATATAAACAGAAGATATTTGGGTAGATGTTGGTATAAGATATAATTGGGTGTGGTATAAGTAGATGTAAGATATAAACAGAGAATATATAAAAAGATATATTTCCCATGAAAAGCAACTTTGGGTGAAGAGTTGTGAAAATTCCTTCTGGCCTTGTCCTGCTTGGAAATCTGAGAATGTGAAATGAGAAGGGTATAAAATAGAATTAGATATCAAATATAAATAAATACATTGAGGTGTATACAAGACATCAATTTCTGTAACACAGAGATAGATATTGATAGAGAAATAGTTCTGAACAGCTCCAAGTGCATCTAGGGGTGTGTGAGGCTAAATCTGAGCTCTGAGGGCCCAGCTTGGATTTGGATTTAATGATCTTATAGAAGCATGAAATTCTTGAATGGTTTGGGGTGGAAGGGACCTAAAAGTCCATCCCATTCCACACCTGCCATGGGCAGGGACACCTCCCACTGTCCCAGGCTGCTCCAAGCCCCCATCCAGCCTGGCCTTGGGCACTGCCAGGGATCCAGAGACAGCCACAGCTGCTCTGGGCACCCTGTGCCAGTGTCTCTGTGCCTTAGAGATGTTTTTTAATGATTTTATGATCAGTTTTAACCTGATTTCACACAATGGCAGTTTGGAAAACACCTCTTTTGAAGGCTGGGTGACATTTGGGGAGCAGCAAGAACTCAAACAGGAACTAAAGGGGAACAACCTCTGAAAATGACAATAAAACTCCTTTATTCTTTAGCCATCATCCTTGGGGTAAAATGAAGGAGAAAAAACCCACACAAAACTTATTCACTATGTTCAAACACTTTTCTACGAGCAAGAGGTGATAGAAAAGTGTTCCTGGTGTTTCTCCATCCTCTGCTCCCAGCCAGCTGCAGTCAGTACCTGCTGGATAGCTCTGGGGATGATCCCTCTGTTCCTGTACTCAGAGGCTGCTCCTGTCATGGTGTAGGTTTTGCCAGCTCCAGTTTGCCCATAGCACATGATGGTGCCTAAAAAAACCCAAAAGCAAAAGGATAAACTCAGGAGGGAACCTCCAAGAGAACAGCAAATGGCTCTCTGCTCAAACCCAATCTCTTGTTGTGATCAAAAGAATAAGAATCGCAATAAATCACCATTGTAGCCCTGCAAAGCTTTGGACACCAAGTCCTTTGCCACAGTCTCATAAACCACTTCCTGGGAAGTGTTGTGGAGGAGCCCATCCAGCTTGAAGGACCAGTCAGTCTGAGAGTTATTCACAACTCCTCCCCTGGGACTCTTCTGGATGTAGATATCGATGCTCTGCAAGCCAAAAAGAGAGGGAGATCAACTCAACAGTCCTGAGGGTTTTCAGCAGTTCAGGACCTGGGGTCAAGTAGAAAAGGAAGCACAAATAACAGAGTTATTTTACTGCCTTGGATGGTTCTAGATGTCCTGGCAATGCTCTCAAATTTCTGGTGACAAATATTATAAATAAAAGGAAATGTGGTTAAGCTCATCTGTTTAACTTTCAGTGATTTTGTGCCTCAGGGAAATTAATTAAGCACGAGAAAGCAAAGGGAGGAATTTGCATAATAGAGGATGGAAATAGGCTGTGCCAATTTGTGGTTAGCACTGGGAAATCCTCATGGATCAGCCAGCCCCAGTCCTTTGGAGGATTTTCCTGGTGATTGTACCACAGGAATTGTGTTTTCCATCCTCACACTCGCTGTGACAAAACCCCAGCCAAGCAGGAACACACCAACCAACACCCCCAAAACATTATCCATGGCCTCAAGGGATGGAAAAATCCTGGTTTTCCATTGGAAAAGCTGAAGCCAAACTCCAAACCTTTCCCACTTCAATTTCTTTGGCTGTACCTTGTTGTCTGCCCCAAGCCTGATCATATCTTGGGCAAAATGAGGAGTTGGCCTGATCCGCACGAACGCCAGGACTCGCCTTGGTGTTCTAAGGAGAGAGGCAAAAACGAGGAAAAGAGTCATCTTGCACTCCCTAAACTGAAATTTATATTATTTCTCAGCAAAAGGTGAGGCAGAGGAGTCAAAATTCAAAGCAAAGTGTTGGCAATTATTCAGCTGCAGTTTTTATTCCCCATTAAAAGCAACTGGGGGCAAAGAGTGGCTGAAAATTCCTTCCAGCCTTGGAAATCTGAGGGTGTGAAAGGAGAAGGGTCAAACTGATCCTGATTTCCTGATTTCCTCCTGTGCACCAGGCTCAGGAGTGCTGGATAACACCAGTTTTCTTCCTCTTAGCCTTGGGAAGCAAAATATTCACAGGAGTGGGAGAGGGATTTTCTTTTGTCACTCGCGGACTTTTATTTTAAAAATAATTTCAATTCCCAGTGAACAGGTGATTTTCAATTTGCTGGAGGAAATATCCACAGGCTGGAGGATCTGCTGAGTAAAACCCCCACGAGGAGGGCTCAGGGATCATCCAGCTGCTAAAGCCCCATGCACTGAGGATTTTTAAATCCCAGGTTTGCCCTCAAACACTTCCTGCAGACAGCCCGTGCTCAATAATTGTGCAATAAGCAGTGACAACTTCTGGTTTGGGACAAAATCTTTGGGATTTTTTTGGGTACATCCAGGATTTTTGTGACCTCTCACAGTTTACCTGCTGTAAAATGAATTGTGGGGGTTGGAGCTGAGCCAGGATTTGTTGGGTTTAAAGCAGGATGTTGGGAACAAAGTTCCCTGGGCAGCTGTGACCCACAACAAAATTAAAAACCACAAAAAACCTGGTCTTATCTACTTGTAAAAAAATCTCTATAACCTTAACAAAAAACACTTCTCTCTCTAAATAAACTAAAAAAAAAAAAAACAAACCACAACTATTCTAAAAATAATAAAATAATAAGCTAAATAAAAATTTTAGGTATAATTTCTTCACATTATCAGTAAAAAAATAAAAAAGTGGGGGGGAAAGAGAAGTATTCTGAAAGATATATTTTAATTTTCACTACTTTTTTTCCCTTTGAATCACTATTAATAAAATTTTCTTTATACCCTTTTCAAAGTTTTAAACCTACTTCACCTTTCCCCTAATCCTATCTCACGACAAAAAATAAATACACTGGTAATTAACCAATTAACCACCACACTCATCAACACATTATTTTTTTTTTTAATTAAAAAAATCTTCAATTAACAAATCTAAACCAGTCCACAGGGGAACATTTGGGGGATACCTGGGCCTTTCACCCTCGGGTTCTTTGGCACTGAGCAGTGAGGAGATGATGCTCTCCTGGTCCTCCTCCTTCTCCTTCTCCTTCCCCTGCTCTTGCTCTGAGTCCTCGTCATGCTCCTGCTCCTGGAATTTCACAGAGGCCACAGAAATCTGTCCAAAAAAAACCCCAGGGAGCAGTTGGGAATTATTTCTCCAAAGAAAGAAAAACAGCAGGGAAAGGAGGAAGGGAAAATTTTTTGGGAAATCTCCACTAGGAATCAGAGAGAGGAGAAATTCTGAATAAGTGGCATTTTCCTTGCTGCAGCATGCCCTTTGTGGGGCTTTGGGCAGGTGAGGACAACAGCAATCACTGCTGGGGGTGGTTATGAACACCAGGAGAGGGCAGGGAATTCCCAGAGCAGCTGGGGCTGTCCCTGGATCCCTGGCAGTGTCCCAGGCCAGGCTGGACCCTGGGGCTTTGTGCAAAGTGCATGTCAGATGGTTCTTTGCAGATATTGAAAGGAGTGCTGTATGTGTTATGGTGTGTTAATTAGTAGCACTGTATTAATTTTTTTAAGTAGTGTGGTAAATACAGTTTTAGGTTATAACATAATGTTAAAACAGAAACTATGGGATGGAAGGTACTTTTTTAACTAACTCAAGAAAAGGATGAGATAATCAAGAAATTCTTTGCACAGAGATAACAGCAACAAGACACCAAAATCCCCAATAAAAGAATTGTTGGCTCCTTCTCAGGAAAGACACAAGCTTCTTCTACCTCCTTCCAGACATGAAGGAGCCAACAAGATGAAGGGGAGGGGGAGTTGAAAATAACCAGAGAACACCCTTTGTTTGAAAAGAATTTTTGCATCATGTATGAGATATATGAATGTGCAACAGGCTATTGCTTTTAAGGGTTAATCCTTTGTTAGTGGGGGTCCTTTTGGGGCTTAATTTGCCCAGGAAGGCACCTGGACTGTCCTTATGTCTTTGTTTTTATTGTCCTTTACTGTCCTAACTCTGATTGTCCAAATCCTTACTGCTCTGATTTTATTCCTATTAAACATTTACAATTTTAAACCAAGTGATTGGGATGTTTCACAGGCTGGGAGCAGCCTGGGGCGGTGGGAGGTGACCCTGCCGTGGCAGGGGGTGGGTTTGAGGTCCCTCCCGACCCGCAGCAGGCCGGGATCCCGGCTGGGCCCGTTGCAATCACCGTTTGTTCGCTCTCTGCTTTGGATGCAGAACTCTCACTCTTCTCCTGCTCCTCTTCCTCCTGCCAGGGAAAAACACAGGGCATGATCCACGCATCTCCAAAGCCTTGCCAGTGGGAGGCTCCCCTTCCCGCAGCTCAGATTTTGGCAGGACTTTGGGGGAAATCCAGCTGGAAGGGCCGGGACCCGGCCGGGGAAGCTGCGGCTGCCCCTGGACCCCCGGCAGTGCCCGAGGCCAGGCTGGACACTGGGGCTGGGAGCAGCCTGGGACGGTGGAAGGTGTCCCTGCCCACGGAACTGGATGATCCTTAAGGTCCCTCCCAACGGAATCACGCCGTGTTTCCCTGCAATGAGCCTCCCGAGGCGTGCGGGGGGTGATGCCCGGCGGGAGGGGGGCGATGCCCGGGGGGCTGATGCCGCCTGTGCGGGGATACGACCTCCGATCGCCCCTCGAGCAGGAGAGGGCGACCCCCCGGGCACCCCCTCGGCCCTGTCCCACCTGCGACCCCTCTACAGTCGATCCCGGCGTGGCGTCCGGGGTCGCCATGGCAGCGTCCACTTCCGGGTTCTCTATGGCAACGGCTACTTCCGGGCTCTCCCGGAAGTGGCCCCGCATACGGCGGCCGGGCGGGGCCAGCGCGCGGCGGGGGCGAAGCGAGACGGCAGCGGGACGGGAGTGGCCGGGACGATGCTGGAAGCGGCGGCGGCGGCGGACCCGGAGCTGGATCCCGAGGATCTGGTGCATTTCTCGGTGGGAGACCTGCCCAGCCGCGGGTATGGAGTGATGGGCGAGATCCGGCGGCAGGGAAAGCTCTGCGATGTGACGCTCAAGGTGCGGCCCGGCCCCCGGGGGCGGGGGGGACCACCGGAGCCCGGAGGGGTCTGAGCGGGGCTGGGAGAGCTCGGGAACCCCCGGTCCCTGATGGGGATGAGGGACCCCGACCCCTCAGGGGGTTGAGAGGGCTCGAGGGAACCCCCCGGCTCCTGAGGGGGACCCCGGTCCTTGAGGGGACATTGAGGGGGGACCTCGAGCCCTGAGGAGGTCACGGGTTTGGGGGAGGGGGATGCTGAGGGGGCTCCCTTAAGGGGGAGCTGGGAGACCCCCGGACCCTGAGGGGGGCTGAGGGACCCCCACAGCCTTTGAGGGGGGCTGAGGGTCCTCAGCCTCAGAAGGGGGAGCTGAGGGAGCCCCCCATTCCTGGGGACTGAGGGACCTCTGCTTCTGGAGGGGGCTCTTGAGGAACCCCCAGACCCCTGAGGAGGGACCCCAACCCTTAACAGAGGGGGCTGAGGGACCCCCCAGTCTCTTTTCCAGAGGGAAGGAGGCAGCTGGAGTTGCCCCAGACCCCTCTGGTGGGGGATGAAGGGGGCAGGAGCAGGAGCTGAGTCCCCCCTTCCCACGGCTTTGGCAGCAGAGACAGAGCTGAGACCCCCCAGAGCCCCTTTTAGTGGGGTGTCAGGAGGCTTGGAGCTCCCCAGCCCTGTGGGGTCTCAGAGGGGCTGTGGATCAAGGTTTAGGGACCAACCTCTGGATACCTTTCCCTAGGAAACCATTCCCTTGCAGGAACATCCCTTGTTAACATTTAAATAAATTAATCCAGGAGCGTGGTGAATGCTCAGGATCGTGTCCCTGGCTGTGCTGGGAGGCTGGCAGAGTGTCCTGTGCCAGGCAGGAGCTGCTGGAATCCCTCAGGATTGCAGACTCGCAGGAGCTGGTGGGCTGGGAGCCACACGCAGCTCTGAGTCACTGCAGAATTAACTCTGCGCTTTAATTAACCGGGAAGGTGCTGCCAGCCTACTCAGCCTGAAACCTGCCGGGGGGCTGGGCCTGCCAGGATGTGGGGTGGGGAGCATTCCATGGACACGGGAGGAGGGGCTGAGGCTCGGGATCCTCCTTGGGAGAGCTCGTTCCTTCTGCAGGGTGACAGTCTAGGCTGGAACCTGGGGGAATTCTGTGGCAAAGCTGGTTTGGGATACAGCGTGTGGTGGTTTTAGGATTAAACTGGGTGTTGGTGTGGCAGGAGAAGATGGAAGGTCAGATCCTGGCAGTCCCATGTTTCTGGGAGACAATAGGAGGAGGTTTAGGATCCCAGTCTTATCTTGGATAAATTCCTCACCATTGTTTCTAAAATTCCTGTGAATAATTATCCATTTCTGTGCATTTTCCATAGCAAAGAGCTGTTTAAATCCTCTTTATCCCTACAGAGGTTTAAAACATATTAGGAAAGATCAAAACCGTCACAGACCAGTTTGGGATGGAAGGAGCCTTAAGGATCATCCAGTGCCACCACTTGGATGGGCAGGGACACCTCCCACTGTCCCAGGCTGCTCCCAGCCCTGTCCAGCCTGGCCTTGGGCACTGTCAGGGATCCAGGGGCAGCCACAGCTGCTCTGGGAATCCATTCCAGGGCCTCCCCACTCTCACAGGGAAGAGTTCCTTCCCAAAATCCCCAAGCCAGATGCCACCAGCACCTGCTTCCGTTGTCAGGTTGTCAGTCCTCTGTCCATGTTGTTTCAAGCATTCCAGCTTCCCCTCCTACACCCACAGCTTGGAATTCCAAGCATGTCATTCGTTTGTCTTGAGTCATGCTGTGAAAATGTCCCACCTTGTGCTGCTTCTGCCTCTGGCCATCCCCTCTCCCAGTGCCCAGAGGAGATGGGATCAGTGCAGCCAAGCCTTCCCTCCCCATTCCCAGAACAGCCTGGCTGCTCCAGCTGCTGGGGCTTTAAGCAGGGGTTTTTCCCAGCTGGAAGTTGGAGGTGGCTTTGGATCACTCAGGCACCCCAAACTCAGCCAGCACAAACCGGCCCTGCCCTGCCCTGGCTTGGGAATGTTTTCCCACTGGAAATCCAGGCTGGGTTTCCAGCAGGGACTGGGTTTGGGTGATTCTTACCCAGAAGTAAGGAAGGAACGTGAAGGTCATGAGGCTGCTCCAGGGCTGGAGCCCCTCTGCTCTGGAGCCAGGCTGGGAGAGCTGGGAATGCTCACCTGGAGAAGGAAAAGCTCCAGGGAGAGCTCAGAGCCCCTGCCAGGGCCTGAAGGGGCTCCAGGAGAGCTGGAGAGGGACTGGGGACAAGGGATNCTCTCTGAAATGTTTAATTAAATATTCATTTGCTAGGAACACACATGGATGGACTGCAGGGAGGAGGGGAGGGAGGAGACACACCTCAGTCTGTGGTTAGTCCTTTTCCTTTGGAAAAAAATCAGAATTTTGTTTAGCAAAGCCACTTTTTTTCTTTCTTCCCTGAGAATCACCGGGCTGGGCATTGGTGTGGCCATAAAATATCCAAGCCAAGCCTTCTCCCCAGCTGATGCCCATCCCAGTTGTGTTCTGGGAGGTGAAACTGTGCTTTCCTCCTCATCCAGTCCTGGTGGTGATGGGGAAGGTGATGGAGGTTCCAGCAGGGGCAGGGAAACACCAGGCCTGGAATAATCATGGGCAGAGCAGAAATGAGGCTCTGAGCCTTTTTTTCTTTTCATTTGGTGGGGTTTGAGGCTTTGAACTCCAGCTGGGACAAGCCAAGGGGCAGAATTCATCTCTGAGAATATCTCCCCCTTCTTTTTAGTGGGTTTCCAGTCTTCTTCCCTTCACAGCTCCCAACCAAACACTTCAAAGGCCCCAAGAATTCCAGCTCAGGGCCATCATCCCCTGAGCTGCAGATCCTGATCAGATTTTTAACAGCACAAAAGAAGCTCCTCAGTGCTGGTGTTCTTCCTGAGCATTGTTTCTGGAGTTGTTTCATCCTTGCAGGATGAAAGCAGCCTGGGCAGCTTTGTTTTCTGGGATGTGCTGTCTGTGCTCCAGGCCGAGGTCCGAGCGCTCTCCAGGGACACATCAGAGGCTGCTGGAATGCAGAAACCGGGGCAAACGGATCCATCCTATTCCTTCCTTACAAATGAAGAGGGAATAAATCCCTTCCCAGCTCCTGCTGGCTCCCACTGGAGCTGGGGGAGAGTGATCCAAGTGCCAGGCTGGCACCTCCAGAAATCCTGGCCAAACTGTGGCAACGGGGAAGGGTTGTGCTCCCCAAACCCTTGGAGAGCGGAGTTGATGTGAGCTCCTCCTGCTGCTGCAGCTCCTCCTGTGGATCTGAGCCACTCCAATGCCATTTTTCCATGACTGACTCCAAGACTAATTAGAAAAGTCTCCTAAAATATAACCCAGGTCTGGCAAACTGAAATAATTCTCAGCTGTGGAGAGGGTACAATATTTGCTTTGTGTACAATCCCAATGACACTAACAGGTCATAGCCCTGGTGGCTTCTCTCCCATCCTGATCCCAGTTTTTCCAGAGCAGACTGTTAACTCCAGAGCCCTCAAAGTGGAGCAGTTGCACGCCCGAGAGCTGATGCAGAGGTGGAGGAGCCTCTGGATAAGTGGAATTCCAGACAGCTCAGGCTGCCTGCCTGATCCCAGCAGGATCCTTGAAAACTCAGTGCCTGGCTGTGCTGCAGATGTTGCAGCATGTTTGGGAGATCCTCCAGGAAAACAGCCCTGGAAAGAGAGGGAATATCTGTTTTATGGGAGAGATTGGAAGAGCAGATGATGCATTGTGCACAGGAGAGCTGCAGGATGAGGATATTCCAGCCTTGTCACCCAGCAGACAGGAATTCTGTGGGATCCTGCCAGGACATGATTCCCCCGAGCTCTCAGCTGCTGTCAGCTCTCCCCTTACAGAAATATGAGGATTTTTAGTTCCAGGACAACACAAAATTCCCTTTTGCTGTCCCTTCAGGAGCATTGAGGAGGGCAGGGCTGGAGCTGTTCCCCTCAGGATGCTCCCTGTCCCTGTGGGAAGTGGAGGGACTGGAATTCCGAAAAGCAGTTGGGTTTCTCTGAGCTGGCAGGGAATTCTCTGGGAGCGTGGCTTTGTTGTACATCCAGAGGGGATGTGTCCTCTGCTTCAAAGGAATTGGTCACCATTCTCATGGAATCCTGGGATGGTTTGGGCTGGAGGGACCTCCAGGATCATCCCATTCCCACCCCTGCCATGGG
>VYZP01067418.1:0-29054 GCA_013400635.1 Hypocryptadius cinnamomeus
TGACTTTCTGAACCTGACTCAGGCAAATCCTCATTAGCCCTGTTAATGACATGAGATGCCAGTGGAGCCATGAATTTGGTTTGCAATAGTGACAATTCCTGTTCTGTGAGTCAGACTTGTGTCACTAAGCTGTGACCCTTTGGAGCTGGCAACCCCTCTGCCACTGGGAAAGGGCAAGTGCTTTAGGAGAGCTTACAGGTAGCATGGAATAGCATCATCAAGCAGATGGGTTCTGGCTGCCCCAGTCAAACAGTTGTCTTTCAAGACATGTCCTAGATTTTAACCTATTGAACAAAAACACAACAAATCAAATGGAAAACGCATGGTTCACTGCTCTCAGTTTTGATAGCATCAGGAAGGTCAATCAGAGATTAATGTGTGTAACTGTTTTCTAAGCCTATCTTTAATGCTTTTACCTTGGTTTCCAAAGGAAATAGGGTATATGTAGTAATCCTCTTCTGTTTGTTTTTTTTTTTCTTTTCTTCCCAGTCATTCTTAATCTGAACAAATCTGACAAGCATGTCAATTCTTAGAAGTTTTGTCTATCCCAGTATAGGAGAGCATCTCTGTCAGTGAAGAAAGATGGTACTTAAGCTCAGGGAAAGATGAGCAGGGATTGCACAAGAAAGAAGTTCTATTAACACCCTAGCTGAAGAAAGAGCTGCTTCCTGAGTTTTCTCCATCAGCGAAGATCTGTAATAAAATAGGGCTTGAAAACTGCCTTTTGGTTACTCTCCATCACATCTCAGTCTTTTTTTCAGAGTGAACTTGGCAAATGGGACAAGGTTAATAAAAGCTGCTTTGGAAGGTGGGGCTGCTGTTTGCAAGTCTGCCTTGGTAGATAAAAGCAGTAGCTGCTTGGAAAGGAGGGTGATATCATCTGGCTTTGCTACCTAGAAAGAGCACTGCTGCACCCAGTCATNTTCATGAGCTGCAGCTGCACAAGCTGCAAAGAGATCCAGCTGCCTGGCCCTGCAAAATGCCATGTGCTCAGAAAACTGTGCACACTGGAACTACTTCTTAGTGGTAACAGACAGGAACAAACAGATGTGCTTTGCTTGGAATGAGATATTTTCATGCAGAGTATTTTGCATGTGCCCTGTCGTTTCTGTGACTTTTTGTTTTTAATTTAAAATAACAGCCTAAATGCAAGGTCAGGGTAACAGAGCTCCATGCAAAACCCCAGATAGCTTTCGGGGAGGGAGAAGACAGTAGTCAAAGGAATGGTTTTTTATCCAATTTTTTCTAAATTTTCTCTTCCTTTGTTTCTTTCCATGTATGTCTGAGCTTTTTCAATGCCTCCCAACCACCTTCTATTTCTGTCTTTTTTTGTGAACCTCGTTACTGCTCTTTTTTTTTTTCCTCCCCTCTCTTCCTCCCCATTAGTTTATTATTCCAGATAAATCTCATTTATCTGTTTTCAGCCTTCTTGCTCCATTTAGCTCTTGCCTGAGACTGTTCCTTTTCTTCCCCCACCCTGCTCTGTATTTTGTCACCTTTGTCTCTGCTGATTGTGCCAGAATTCAAACACCATGACTCAGATGGTGTTTGAAAAAGCAGATATCCCTGGGCACTGAAGAGACCCTTCATTTCACGGCAACTAAAGACAAGCTTGAATTCTGATTAAAACAGTGTTGCATCTTTCCCCATCATGGCCTGACTTTTCTGCAGCCCTAAGGAGAGTGGAGAATTGGGTGTCATTAGGATTACTTGTCTCAAACTGGAAACAGCAGAGCTGAACTCTGCTGGAGCAGCACTGTGCATACCCCAGTGTCATTTGACACAAGCCACGTGTGTTTGCAGCAGGCTGAACCCAGGAATGCTAAGGGTGCTCCCATCCACCAGAGGCAGGGGAAATGAGCACTTGCTCTCAGCTATTTCACCTTGCTATTATTTTGGACCATTGACTATGAATGAAGTTCAAGCCGAATTGAGCACAAATCACCTAGAGGTGCACATGAAAGGCTCAGATGAATTAGCTGTAGAGCCTCTGACCTCACACAGCTTAAGTGAGCCATCATTGCATATCTGCCCCTAAATGCCAGCGCCACTCCTCCTGCCTCCTGTTGCTGCAGGTCTTAGAGCACACAGCCTTGGCAAAGCTGGATTGCCACCCTGCGCTCAAGCACTGCCTGTATGGATTGCCTTCCTCTGTGGCACTTTGTAAGCAAGCAGAGCAACTGCTGACAACTAATAGGAGTTGTGACAGTGGGGACTGATTTGTTCTGTCTCCAGCAGCACGCAGGTAGCGATGGGGAGTCCCTTCTGCATTGTCCTCCACTGGACCTTTTTCTTTCACACCCAAGGAAAGCTTCTTCTGCTGTGTACTCATCAGCAGTTGCAGGAAGGCTCTGAAATTACAGGATCAGCCATAAGGACTCCAGTAAAAAGAGATACAGGAGCTTGCATGGGAAATGTTAGAGGACTGCCTGGCTTTTCTTCGAGACCCTGAAGCTGCGTGGCTTTTCGTGCCTGTCAGTAATCAGGAGCAGGAAGGAGACTCTTCTCTCTAATTGTCCATCTAATTTTCTTTAATTGAGGAAATGGCTCTTTTTGTGAACATTTCTCTCCATTGGGCAGGTTTGAGGGACTGCTTTGGGCATCTTGTGCGGTGTTTGAATGAATGGGAGGAAAAGTGCCTCTGGATGCATAGCATTTATTCATTGCCTCTTCCTTGAGAGGGAGGTTAGTGTATCACAGCATGATTAAGGGCAAGAGAATCTTACTCTAAATCAGAGAAAGATTGGGAAGAAATTAAAATTTACTTTCTTAGGCCATATATATCTTTTTTCTCACTGCTGTCTTTCCTCCATCACGGAGCTCTGGCGCTGTTGGCATGTACAATCTAATGGGTACACCAGGGCCAGCAGCGTGATGGATTTCAATGTCACAGAGAGACTACTGAGTGAAGCACATAGAGGAAAAAAAGAGAAAAGAAAAGATCCTTGGATTTCATTGCACAAATAAATGTCAGAATGAAACAGATCTGGCATGACTTCAGCTCCCTGCTACCCAAAGTCAATCACACTGAAATGCTCATACAAGCAAGAAATACTGTACTGCTCTGGCACAGGTGAAATATTGGGCCTAGAATAAACCTTTTTGACCACTTCAATGCTGCCTAAAACTTAAGAATAGACTTAGCAGCACTTCAGTGGGGGTTGGAACTCTTCACCCAACCTTATAGCAAGGGTAATTAGTACTGCAGTTTGTCAAGCCTGGGTTGAAGGGGTGATGCTGAGCTGTGGGACCCCAGCTGAAGCTTTCCTCACCCCTTTTAAGTGCTGTGCATTGAATACAAGAGGTGTGTGTCTTACACTGTGCCATCACCAATCCTCAGACTATTTTTTTTTGTGCAGCACAGGTCCATATTTCCCGTGGTGAGCCAAGGTGTCCCCAGCTGTTACAGCTAGGACCTCGGAGATCAAGAGCAGAACATCTCTCAAAAGAAAGGCAGAGGTGACTTGGCACCTCTGTGTGTTGCTGGCTGAAATGGAGGTAAGGGATGGTTGTAGAATTTAGCAATGTGTAGCAAATTCAGGTCATCAACACGTGACCACCTCCAGAAATGCTGTTTGCACTGCTGCTGTGTGACAGCAGCTCAGGTCAGCTCTTCTCAGTAAAGATTTAGCCTGGACTTATTTGACTCAGGAGACCAGCTATTGCTGTTTAATGGCTTTTACTGAAAATCCAGTAAGTAGGAAAAGGCTGGGTTTGCTTTGCTTCATCCTTTTTCCTCACCACTTCCCACAGGCAGGCTCTCATATCATTTGGAGCAAAACACTGGCTCTTCAAGGTAAATGAAAAAAGCAAAGTTTAGAAGTACAAAAATCTTTCTTCGTAGAATAAATACCCTTTAAGAACCACCACAAATATTTTTGATATTTTAATCACAGAATCATAGAATATTTGACTTGAAAGGAACCCACTAGGATAATCAAATTCCAACCCCCAGCCCTGCACAGGGCAACGCAAAATTCACACCATGTGCCTGAGAGTATTGTGAAAATGCTTCTTGAGCTCTGTCAGGCTTGATGCTGTGACCGCTGCCCTGGGGAGCCTGTTCCAGTGCCCAACCACCCTCTGGGTGAAGAATCTTTTCGTAATATCCAGTCTAAACTTCCCCTGACACAACTGCAGGCCATTCCCTCAGGTCCTATCTCTGGTCACCACAGAGCAGAGATCAGTGCCTGCCTCTCCTCTTCCCCTCATGAGGAAATTGTAACTGCAGTGAGGTCTCCCCTCAGTCTCCTCCAGGCTGAACAGACCAAGTGCCCTCAGCCAGTCCTTGTATGGCTTTCCCTTCAGGCCTGTCACCATCTTCATTGCCCTCTTTTGGACAATCTCTGATAGTTTAATACCTTCCTTACATTGTGGCACCCCAAACTGCCCCCAGCACTCCAGGTGAGGCTGCCCCAGAGCAGAGCAGAGCAGGACAAGCCCCTCCCTTGCCCAGCTGGTGATGCTGTGCCCCCAGGACACATCAAGGCTGGAAGAGACCTTTAAGATCACCAAGTGCAGCTGTGCCCTCAGCATTGCCGCTGTAGCCCTTAAACCACTAAATCACATCACTCAGTGCCAGATCCAGGCACCTCTTAAACACCTCTCTGCAGGGCCTCTCTGCCTTTTAGTGATAATATTGCTTGTTACAGCACAGTCTCTTGTGCTTGTAGAGACTTTCCAGAATCTGCAAAAAGCACAAAGCAGCAAAATATTCACTAAGTATCCTGGCAAAGGGTACACTTATGATCAGGTCTAGATAGCGAAGATGTTTTCTTCCTTCATTAGTCTCTCCATTTCTGCAGGCACTACAAGGTGGCTTAGCACATCCACTGTTGTGGGGAGATAGTCTAATCTTTATTTGCCAAAGTGATAGCTTGAAACTAGAAACTAGCCCAAGAGGCATCATGTCAATTGAACAAATAATCCTGACAGTTTCCATGGCTCCTGCAAGGTTTTTCTTATTTAAAATAATAATAATAATAAAGCTGAAAGCAAGCACTGAATCTTTGTGTAACCCAGTGAGGGCACAGACGGTAAAATTGCTTTATATGTGTCTCTCTCTTGCCCTTATCTTTCTTCAAAGTATCAAAAAAAGAGAAAACAACAAGAGGAAAGCAATGAAACCAAACACTTTATAGACCATATAAAGTAACACAGGATCATGATGCTGTTTCTCTCACTGATGCCAGGCTGCAATGTAAGGTGAGGGCTGTGTCCTGTATGTAGCTTTTGAGCTGCTACTTGAAAATTTGGTTTAGTTAATGTGGTACAGATGTCTGGAGTTACTTGTACAGTAATGCCCTTGGGAGCTGTTTCACACAGAATACTACAGTATAAAATCAAGTCATTAACCATATGGGATGGAAATCCCAGCTCTTAAGTGTCATTAGTACGAAACCTTAACGTAGAACAAAACTGTATGAATAACATTCTTTGGTTGTTTGGTTTTTTTTCCTTCTGGTTTACAGGTCAGAAATGGGAAACAAGGTAATTAAAACCTCCAGTTCTTATTGAAAGAAAAGACAAGCCCAGGGTGTTGAAAGAACTTTATTTAACCTAAATAACTGAAATTTTTTTAGTTCTAAACATATAATTTGTCTCAAAATTGAAATTCTACTTGCAGTGATAGAAGCATTGAGTAGAAACCTCCTGACTCTTTAAATGGACCTTAAAAAATGGACACTTGAAGATCTCACTCCTACCTTCTTTGCTCTGTGTCTTGTTTCAGTCAGCATCATCGTGAATTTTCCACGTTGACTGTATGGGATAACTGAGAGGGCCTGGCATTTTTAGGGCAAGTGTGGTGTATCACAGAAGGCATCCTTCCAAAAGGCCTTGTGATCACCTGGTTATACTTTTAAAGTAATAATGTTCTCCGTTTCTTTGACTGTACATTTATTCTTCTTTTTCTTTCCTTTCAAAGATAAAAATCCATTAATAACATGTACACAGTATATGGGGACAGAGAAATAGCTTCCCATGAGGTCTAGAAATCCTTCATAAAGTGTTTCCCCTCAAGCTGTCTGATGTGTTTTGCTGGGATTATTTTTTGCTGTCTGTAACATCATTGCTGCCGAGTCTCTGGATGCCTCAAATGTGGCACTCTGGGACATGAGAGGTGAGGGGATATTTCATGCTTTACTGGGAGCTGTTTTGTTGTGAAAAGAAATGGGCCACATTTACCTATTTCTAGTATTTTATGCTCCTGTGTATAGGAAAAGAGGTTGTCGACAGCACAGCTCAAGAGAAAAATGTTCCTCAGGAGTGCATCGCTTCAATATTGGGCAAGAGCAGGATTGATGACATTTCCATGGACTTGGTAACAAATTAACTTCAGAGGACAGACATGTTATGTCTGTGCTTCTGTTCTTCATCAGTGGAGAATTTTTAAGATATTTAGTTTGGTTATTTGTTTTAAAATCTGAATTGGGACAGAAGTCACTCTGGCATAAGCGTCGAGCTGGAAGGAGTTTTTAAGGTGGTCCCTTGTGTTTCTTCTATTTCCTGAACAATTTTTAGCAGAGATGTCAACTGCTTCTGTGGCACAAAGCACAAAATTAGGACATCACAGTACTTAACTTGCAGCTGATCTTAAGTGTCTCCTTCATTTCTGATAATGAAAGTCAGTGAGTTTTCCCACATCTTTGGTTTCATTAGGTGATTCTTAGTGCCCTGGGAGGAAGGCTTCCAACCAGTAATCCTCTAGAAATAGTGAGGTTCAATTTGTCACCTAGATGCAGCTCTAGCAGTAGCTTTTTTGTTTTTTTTTTTTTTTTTTTGATGACAAGATGGCATCTTCACCTGTGGGAAAAAAAAACCTGAAAATTTTCTGGAATGGCAGTGCAGAAAGGAATCAAACTTGCAGTTGGTACTTATGGACAAATGCCAGTAGAGCAACATCTGTTTTGCTGATGGCAAATGAAAGGTAAATATTGTAAGTGATGGGTTTGTTTGAATGGCTGAAATGAAGCTTTGCTCTGACTCTCCAATGTGCCTTGACTTCCAGGCAGAGGAAACCTTGGCCCACCCTGAGAGGTGCACCAAAAGCAACTTAGGAGGCTGCAAGGAAAGCCAGCCTCAAAAGTGTGGATTGGTCACTCCTGGGTCCCATCCACAAAGAGGATCAGTAATCAGAAGGTGCTGCTAGTGTTTGAGGGGATGGATTGCCTGTCAGCATCTTATTATTGTTTTTGTTGGGTCCAGTGCTGATCTGTAGCTGTTACAGCCTTACAAAATTCTTCCAGCAGCACTAGAGCAGTTTGAGTGGCTTTGAAAGGAGATGGTAGAGCATCAGTGTCTTTGTTTGGCACGTGTCTGTGGAACAGCTTGCATCCACAACCAGATCATTTCATTTACTTGCTTTCAGTCCATGTTCTCATCTCTTTAAAATGGGCACTATAATGCTGTCTCATTATGCACAGACTTTATGGGAGAGGTTCAGTAATCATTATGAAAAGGTCAGATGCTTCTGTGAAGGGCACCTATAAATGAGTCTATAAATAAATAGTCTGGAAGCCTTTAGGAGAGGCTAACAACTTATTTATCTTTTATCCTGCTGGTTGCAGGGGATGTATAAAAGCAAGAGCATACTGCTAATTAGTTTAATGCTGGAATTTTTGTTAGGGGGCACTGAGAGACTGCTGGGTGTAGCAGTTGGCTTGATGTGACACCTGACCAGCACTTGGCTCATACCAATGCACAGTGTGGCTGCACGAGATCTGTGCTGAGCCTCACTGGGGACTGTGTTTCTTAATTGGGAAAGGATTGTGTTTATTGAGATGATACTCGCTGCTAAATATATCATCAGCAACTCTGTGGCACCGCTTTTTTCCACTTGGCTGAGAGGAGAAAAGTGACTCTTAGTAATGCTTTTTATTGACTAGTCTGAGTGCTGCTGGTTGTTTGGTTAGCATTCAAAAATGTCAGCTCTGGACTTGAAGCTGTCTAGCAAAAAGCTGGTTTCATTCCACACTCCAGTGGTGTTTAAGGCAGGTAGTAAGAAACACCTTGTTTTCTTTAAGGTCATCATATGGGAGAGGACCCTCCTGATCTGCCTGTATACCAATGGGATGGATACTTTTGTTCACCACCTGCCTGTGCAACAGGCTTTGGCTGCAACAGAGAGGTCCAGGGTGAAGCACAAAGACAATTCTGTGGGGTGGCAAGAGATGGGGGAAGTCCTGGGGTGACTGAGGGGATTCCAATTTGCAAGGCTTGTCCCTTGGGCAGCTTGTTTAATGCTTCAGTATTGCTTAGCTTTTTGTCACATGAGGTTCAGCACTTCCAGCTGCAGAGGAACTGACAGTTTCAGTGTGGAGGTTTTCAGAGCCTCTGGCACACGATCCTTAGCACACAGCTCCTTAGGAGATCCATCCGACCTTTTGATCTCTGGCTGCAGACGGAAGCACAGGAAAAAAACACTTGAACTTGACTGTAGGACAGAGTGCACCCTTCCTTTTCCCTCTGACTAAGGAGACTGGACTTACAAAGGGTGTTTTCAGTCCCAAATCATTTTGGTGCTTCTGAATCCAATCTGCTCCAGGTTGCAAATCTGCTTAGTCCTCTGGCTCTTCTTCCCTGTGTCACATAGTTTAATGGCAGGTAGAGAGAAGAAGTCAGCTATTCATTGCCCTACCCTTATCTCTCCTCTGAAAGAATTGAAGCAGGCTGCATGTTTATTTCAAATCTGGTTTAAATATCCGAGTTAAAAGACTGACCTTTTCCCTTGACAGCCTGATCCCAGCTGGGTTTGCTTTTATCAGCAATCTGAATGGAATAGGGCTCAAACACTCTGTGGCTTCATGGCAGACAGTCTCATTTCTCTCTGCTGGGCTTGCACAGGATGGTACTGGGCATTGCACTCTTTGCAGGTGGGATTTTAATGATTGCAACCTTTTTCCTGTTGCAGCCCTTCCTTTCAGAGAGGTGGGAAACACATGCATCTGTCCAGGAAGAGAAAGAGCAGAGACTACTTAAAAAGCGAAATGCCCTGATGCACTAGGGAAAAAAAAAAGTGAAGCTGCAAACTTCATTCCTCTGTGCAAGATGACCCATCTCAGGAAGGCAGATTTGGTAAGCAGCTCTTTCTGTCTTCAGACCACTGTCTCTTTTGAGTAGCTCAGCCTACAAAATGTTCTCCTGCTCTGGCATTTGCACTTGTTTGATTAGGCTGGAGAGAATTGCAGGGCAGCCCCTTTCTCTGATGGCACCTGCAGACACTTCAGCCCAAGAAACAGGAGTACACTCTCTCCAAAAAACATGAAGGCAGTGGGAGCTACAGCAAAAGATGCAGCTGAAGAGCACCTGCATTCAGGAAGGTTCCCAGCTGGTGCTAGAGGAAAGAATTAAGCAATGTGTTAACACATTGCAAGTTAGTCAAGCCTCTGTCTGGCCCTCCTGAGCACCTAGGACAAGCTTATGGTTAGGGTTCAATTTCTACAGAGGGGCATTGCCTGAATTGAGGTAGCTGTATGGATTAATTGAGCCACATGGGAGCTGTTCCTTTGGCACGCCCAGCAGAGCAGCTTTATTCAGTGTCAGGTACAGCAATATCTGCTGGATTCCTCACTTTGCTAGAAGAACACAGGGGTGAAAAGAGCCTAAGCTTGTGCCCTACAAAGCTGGGCGGTGCCCACTGTGTGTTGCCTTTCACTGAGATAAAAGACTGCATCTTCAGACTCCATCTCCAACTTGAGAACCATCTGGTTGTTTGACCTCCTTCTTTTTCCCTGGAGGTCTTCTCCTCCAATCCCCCTGCTCCAACCTAAGCCCTTTTCTCACAAGAGACTTCTCTGTTGTACTTCATGCCAGCCTTCTGAAGATTGTTGAGCCATGTATGAGGTGGGACAAGCTGAAGAAGAGCACAGATGGAGACTTTCCAGATGAATACATTACCAAGTTCCTTAGACTCTTACAGCAGTTCTCTCTCACAGGGTGTTGTCTGTTTCTCCTGCAGCTTATCTTTAGCCCAGAGCAGGAACATAACTTTTCTTTGCAACTTTAATCATCACTGAAGAGCATTGGATCTTTGCTGGAGGGAAACAATGCATTTCTGCAAGCAAAGTAAAAGGTGCTCTGATGACCACTAGAATAGACTTTCCTTTCAAGCAGAACAAAACATTTTTGTCAACCTGAGGCTGCTTTACTTTGGGAATCTCTAATGACAGGGTATATAGTCTTTGCTAGCTAAAACATTGTCGGTTCTTCAGGCTCACTTTCAGGCATTAGTATGTGTGTAAATGAGAGTTTTCCAGACCAAACTTCACACCATATAAAAGTATATGGAGCCAGAGTTAGACAGGCCGTAGAATTAGCTAGACTTTCATTTACAGTGTGTTATAGTTGTAAGGATCATTCATTCAAGCCCAAATTTTTGGTATTTTCATTACTGCCCAGGTGCTCTCCTGGAAAGGAGAAAGGTGAAAGGTCTCCTTTCACCTAAAAGCTACTGAGTTAATATATGTGTATCTAATTTTTTCCCCTAGTAGGGTAGTGAAATAAGAGTAGTTTCCTCAACATCTTTTCTGTGTGAAGTTTTTTTTCCTGTAATACCAGCAAGACACTTCATCACTCTTGGTTTATGTTTCCTCCTTTTGAAACAGGCATTAAAGGGTTGGCTCACTAGGCAGATTTGTAGCAAGGATAAATTCAGCCATACACATGAAGATGGCAGATATTGAACAAGGAAGTGACATCCCAGATCAGTATCTCATTGTCCAAGCTGTGGGCTGGCTATGGGAGTTGCCAAGCAGCTCCCATCAGCCAAAGTATCCTTAAATAAATGATAATATTTTTTTGTCTCAAGTTAAAAGATTATCAATTTGGTGCTGGCTGGCATTTATATTTGCAGTCCTTTCAATTTTTAAGAAGGAGTTTTGTTTTTTTTTTTTTGCATTTACTAATGGAGGAGAAGTGGGATATTTGTTCTACAAGTGCCTGCTCTAGACAGAATATTTCATCTCTATTTATATTTCTTTCTACGATGGGCACAGATATTTTTGTCTCATTATTCATAGACTTCAGAGGATTAGATAAGCAATAATGGTGAACAGGCCAGATTTCTTATTTAGAGGTTCCAGATCAACAAGGCAATGAATAAATAGGACAAACAGATTTAGCCAAGGCTTACAGTGTATTAACTTCATCTCATTTCTCATTAGTTTGGTATTGAGCTTGTCTTATAGTCTGCTGCAGTCGTACTGTATATAAAAATCTGCTCTCAAAAGCAAGTTGGTAGTTTCTGGGATTTATTAATATTGATGGCTGAATGAGGCTCCCGAGTGTGTCATGACATTTCACACTGGAAAAGAAGAAAGTTGCAGCAGCTGTGCAGCATCCCAAGATCCCTTGCCACCAGCCTTTTTTCCTCTACTGTTCAGCCTTTCTTTTCTACCCTCCTGAGGACAAAGATGTCTTTATTTTTTTTCATGGGTTTGAACCTGCTTGGGAAATAAACATTCTGCATACATAAAGGCTAATAGCTAACTGTTAATTTTAGGCTGCTCTTGTTAAAAACCCCACCTCTTACATGTGCTTTTACGCTGTGCCCTCAGGCATGGTCAGAGGTTATGCTCTTCCATGTCTTGGATGGAAGTGTCAAGGCTGTAATGGCTCACTTCTCTGAATTAGCTGCTCAAATTCTTTCTCAGTCCTGGAAATAAACAATAGGTAGGTCTTGTGTCTCTAAGAAGTGAAGCACACACCCTTCTCCCTCTGCAAAGATCATCAGGTTTAAGAGAACAAAGCAGAAGGTATTTGCATGTATCTTACATACTTACTGAAATGGAAGTGACACTGTTCTTAAAAGCAGAGGTGTAGAGAGCAATCCAGGCTATTGATTTTTTAACCAAGCCCTTTTGTTCCAACGGAGAAAGTAATTCATTCTTACATTATACTGTGGTTACATTAGATGCTGGAAATTTGTATAGCAAGACAAAAAGAATTGCTGCCCTAAAACTTATATAAGTCTGCGTCTTCCCTGGAAAAATCCCTAGGTAGCTGCAGAATTGGTGACATCTCATCAGCTCTGAGCAGGAATTGTCCCAAAAGAGGGTTCTTAAGTGCTTTGTCATGCAAGTTTGCAGTTTGGACAAGGGCAGCTGAACACTGGTCACTGTCTGACAACTGCCTGTGCTGCAGCTTTCTCCTGTAATGAGCAAGTCAGAGTGTTTTGTATCTTTGTGTTTATGTGTGTGTCTGTCTCAACAGCTCTTGCAACATTGCCTTGCTGTGGAAATTTGTTGTTACAACAAATGCTGTGCTAACTGGTGATGAGATGTTTTAGGAAGCAGCTCTGCATGTACTATGATAAATGAACAGAAGGACTATTTCATAGTGCTTCTTGGGGAGAGAAGTCCTGTTTCCCCTCATTGTCTCTATTTTTGAAAAGAGTTGTCGTTATTTCTTCTTAGTTTGCTCTTTTGTTGGGTTTTTTTGTTGTTGTCGTTTTGGTTTGGGTTTTTTGTTGTGGTGGTTTTTGGGGGGTTTTTGTTTGGTTTTTTTGCTTTATTTTTTGTTTTTTGACTGCTAGACCACCAGAGCAGCCCAGTATTTGGGAAATTTTCCCAGAATATGTTGACACAATCAGCTTGTTATCTGTCAGTGTCCACAGCTGCTCTGCTGGGAAGGGAAAGGGACCTGCTTATTATTCATTGATGGTTTGTTGAGTGCTTAGAGGCAATAATTCCCAATTTTCTCTTCACCTAACTCCTTCATTTATTCTTCTGGGGAGAAGGCAATACTGTTTGGGAGATCCAAAGGGGGTCTAATGGGGTAGAGTTGGGATAGTTCTTTTCTTTAGGTAATTCCACCCTATTGTAAGAGATACATTTTCACATGGGTGAATGGGGAAGAGATTTCTTTACCAAATACTCCTTAGCAGTGTGGAGCGCACAAGCTTAATATCTGTGACTGGCTGACAAAACAGTGGTCTGGTTTTGTCTCCTCCTATAAAAAATGCTGTCTGGATCCAGAGAGAGAGAGAGAGTGGCATTTGTTGCCCCCTCTTGTCACACACATCTGTGTGCTTGTATGCATGCGTCTGTCCCCACTTAATTACAATTAAACCCAGTGCCTGGATGCAACCCAAGAGTCTCATGCGTGCTCCCATGGATTTAATGAGAATAGGTGTCCAGATGGAAAACAACTGCCCTGCTGGGGGAAGGCCTTCCAAATTCATGCTGTGTTAGACTTGGGGGAAACCACATCGTGGAGCTTCTCGGGTCATAGGATACATTAGCTCTGTTGAACTCAAAAACCTACCTGTTGGGAGTGTTTGGTTTTCAGACTGCCAACAAACCTCGAAAATCAATTAGTCATGCAGCTTTACTTGCAGTACATATTTCCCTGCTGTTCACAGGTAGAAGCTATTTTATATTATCCCTAATTAGTTTTACATTCGGCTTTCCCTGCTGGCTAAGGCAGGCATTGCTTTATGTACAGGAATTAGATCCCAGGTACCTTCTGAGTTTTTCAAACCTGCTGTAAACCTCTCTGAATATCTGCAGTGGTATTTGTTTGTGTCTGGCACACTTGATGGTGAGCGAGAAAGTCTGACAACTGCTTAGTCTCCTCCAAAACCTTTGGCATTGCACTGGGCGGTAAGTATAAATCCACTTCTTCGTGTGGCCAGAGCTCAATATTTCTTAGATTCAAATGGATCTTCACAGTTCATCTGAGAAAGCAGGAAAATGTGTTTAATAGATTGTATTTGTACCTATTGGTGTATGCACATGCATTGCAATCTGTTGTAAGATTGATCCAGGACATTTCTTAATGACAGGCATTTTCCTTTGTTGTAGAGAAGGGAAAACCTTCTGTGGTGTGTGAGATGTGGCTGTTTCACAATAAGCAAGTGATGCAAGGCTGGGGGCTAATTTTCCAGCAGTTATCATGGCACTAAAGTTTGGATAACCCATGTAAAATTTACCATCCTGTGGCTGTGCCTTTTGCAGACAATTGTTCTGCTAAGGAAAATGGCATAGAGAATGCTCCCACTTATTTTGATGTTTTCCCCAAAACCTCACCCACTAGTTTCTTTGTTTGCCAGGCTCTTATGGTTTCTCAGTGCTAAAGAGGATCCTCCCTATCACCTCTCACTCTCCTCCTGCCACTTGCTCCACTTGTTCCTCATCTCCCTACGTCTTTTTTGCCCTGTCCTCAGTTTTCTGTTCCTAATTCCATCTCTCTGCAAGTGATTTCCTGGGAAGAAGATGGCAGATTTTGAGGCTTGGGCTAAGCTGCCCAGTGGCAGGGCACAGAACATGGGGAATTGCTGAACTCTTTTACTCAGCCCTGATTATCACAGTTTGCTCCAATTCATCTGAGAGATTTCTACCCTCCCTTCCAACTCAGTTGAAACCAGGCAAGCAACTCAAATGCTGTTAAGAGGAACCTTTCAGGACAGGCACAGTGCAGCCATGCAAACACACACACTTAGAAAACCAGGGCCAGAAACATGCTGTTCCACATAAAGAGTAAGAACATAATAGGCTGATCTCACCCCAGCAGAGTGATCACATTCAGGATGGTGTGTGAGAGCAAAATTGGTAGCTCTGCCTCTATCTCCGCCCTGTCCAGTAGCTATCCTAGAAGCAGATAATTTGGTAATTTCATTCTTACAACTTCAGCTCCCCTAAATGACCTTTAAAATTTATTTGCTTCATTTACTTAGGTTTTAAGAGATTATGCTTAAGTAATGCTTTGCCACATTTAATTTTTTGTTGTATTTAAATTTAGTGTGTAATGATTGTCTATATTAAATAATAGCGGCAACATCTGAAATTATTAATCAACAAAAGATGACTGATAATGCATGTTAAGTTCTCTCTGTATTTTGGATCATTTATCTCCCAGGTAACATAAGAAGGATGTTAAATCCTGCTGGAACACACTCCTCAGCTGATGTAAATCGGCAAATGTACAGCAGCTGAATTTCTGGCCCATTATGTTTTCTATGAAAGATTTCTTTGCCTTTTGAGTATTAATTATCCATGATTCTTTTACTTTTCTTGTTTTCTGCCTTTGCAGGTGCTGCTAATTCTCTCAATTTCTTCCAGAAATGGGAAAATTTATCTATATTAGGAAATGTGATCTTCCTTTCTTCAGTAAGCTGCATTTTCATTTTTGGCATCCATATTTAAATCCTAATGCACATAGAGATGTGAATGATGTGGGTTTTACTGCTGACAGCTTTAAATCCTACCATGCATCAGCTGCGTAGACAGCTTAACCCCTTCTTGCTCTAGCAGAAGGCTATTATTTTGCAAAAGATGACCATGTCACACACTGCACAGATGCCTCTGTCAACAAACTGCCCCCATCTCCAAGTCCCACAATTAAATCAGGTAATAAATGATGTAGCAAGGCTGGATGCTAGAGAGGGGATGGAGGGAAGGCCCAGAGTCTCTTACCTCCCAGCCTGCTGGCACTGGCAGATGTTCCAAAAGCTCCCACCCAAAGGGACTCAGTTGAAGAGGTTCCTTTTCCCTTCCCTGATTCCCCCTTCAGAAAAGCTCAGGGTGAAGCCCACGATTTCTGAGCTCTGGAATGACTTCCCATGTCCTGCTGCTGTACGTGAGGGGCGTTTCAAACACAAGTGGGTTGTATGCCAGGGCAAGGAATATGCCATGCAGCTCCAGAGGAATTCATCACTGGTGACCTGCATCCAGCAGTGACTGGAGCCACAGCCATGGGAGAGACCCTCCTCTCCATGAGCCTGTGTGTGCTATTTGCCACCTCTCAGTGTTTCCCTCAGGAGCTGCAGCCTCCCTAGAACAGGGGAGAGGGTTAATCCTTCCATCTCTACAAGAGTTTAATTGGAAGGGAATTGTCTTTGACTTAATTTCTTCTCTTGTCTCCACTCAAGCCTAGTAGATCAAAAGAAAAGCAAATTGAAAGATAATATTTTGGATGTGCCCTATTTCAAAGTTGAACATGAATAATCTTTCATGCCTCTGACTTAATGTCTGTATCATTTTTGTCACAAAAGTCTTGAAACAATGAGTATTTCTTGTGTGACAAAAAGAATTCACTTTTCATCAAGAGAGGAAACCTGAGTGATGCTCTCACAGTACTAGAACACAGCTACTAATTACCTCATGTTATCAAACTTGACATTATCCTTTAGATTAAAATACCATATGTTTTATTTTATAATGAGGGGGCAAAGAACCAGTTACTACAAAATATTAAGCTACTGCATGTTGGGTGGCACTATATAGCAGGGTTTGTTCACACAGAAATTCAATTGGCTGATTATTAGATTAATGGTTAATGCAATTTAATATAAAACCCTTCTCTTTTTTCTTTCATCTTCCTTTCTTTCATTGTTATTTTGAATTATAGCACTAGGAAAGTATTTTTCAAGTGGTTAACTTAAGTTTTCTTTCCAACATCTCTTTATTTGTGAAGAAATGAATTCAAAGATTCTGTTTTCTTTTTAGTGTTTGTGAAAATGAAGGATAGTTGTGCCTGCACTACAAGAAGTGTGATTTAGGTAAATGTCTCTGAGGTAGCTTGAGTCAATTTAGCTTAGACTTGCCCTGAAATTCTCTATTGCTTTGCTGCAAACCTTCCCAAGAGAAAAGATTTACTCTTGCTGAGCTCTATTGGAGAAGAAGGTAGTTTTGTTCGTGTCCTACGTTATGGCTGACAAAAAGGGTAGAGAAAAATGCTACATTGAACCATATCAATGGGGAGGAGAAAATATTTACTCACTTTTTCTCCACGTGTTCAGTCTAGGGGTGATGGATGTCAGTTGTCTTCTCTAAAATTCACATCAGACTTACCCAAGAAATCTATAAGGATTTTTTTTTATTGATGGTTTTCCAAGAATTCTTCATTTTCAAAACACACATGAGAGATTTTTCTACAGCTTCTTGGGGACAGATACTACAACCCTACATTTTGGCTGACACATTGGTAGAATGAATGCCCAGGTCTACATTCAGCCCTATCTTGGGAAGGCCTAAGTATAAATTTATAGATGGAAAAAGTAACCCAAAAAACCCCACCTACTTCTCTGCTGTTCAAACCATACTGTCCTGAGAATGTGCTCCAGATCTGCACCATGGAACATAGGGGAAGGCAAAGTCCTGAGGCAAAACAAAGGGAGAAGATGCAAGGGTAAATGCTGTTTTTCCATTACCATGGCACTTATTCACAGATTGGGAGAAATAAGTTGTGCCTGCTCTTGGAACAGAGCCATTCCTTTGCTCATGCAGAGACTTCTCTCAAGGCAGCTGTGCTGCCTCTGAGTTCCTTGTTATCAACTCTTACAAGTGTGGGGGAAAGCAGCAAAATCATGACAAGGATAAATGCTGCTTCTTTACACACTCACACGGTGCCAGCCTGGTTTGTGGTCCAAAAGCCCCACTGTGGTCTGGCTCTGAGTAAACAGAGTTATTAGCAGTCATGGGAGGCTGCGAGGTTGGAGCTGACCGGTTGTTACAGAAAAACAACAGATTCCTCCTATCTTCTTCTTTTTTTTCTTTTAATTTTTTTTTTCCTGGGCTCCTTTTATCGCAGAATCTTTCACACACTGGAGAAGAGCACTGCTGTTGTCTGGTGGCCAAAAGCAAAATCACAGAAAGGGAGAAGAGAAAGCCGAGTAAAACAAAGAGTAAAACAAAGCTGTCTCTCGCCACCAGCTCGTTAACAAATCCAGCAAGTGATCCCGTAGGCACACCAGGTAGTGCCCCTGGGCTGGCACGGTGCCCATCTGTGCCATCTGCTGAGTATCAAACCTTCCTCTGCTTCCCATCATGCGGAGCCTGCTGCAGCCAGGCGCTGCTCTCCTGCTGAAATCGCTGCGGCACGCCGCCAGCCCAGGTTAGCAGTTCCGTAGCTTTTACTACAAAAAAAAGGGGAATGGGGGGAGGAGTGTGCATTGCACCTTTGTATTTTCATAGTTATAATCTCTGTCATGGTATTTGTGAATGTAATAAGACATTTTTCTAGCTGTCTACAACAGGTCAAGTGTCTGCTTCCCATATGCAATCTCACTGAAATGGCTCTTTCTGTTTGCTGAGTACAACTCTAGGTGCAGGTTAGTAAAACAACTACAATGGAGTTATTGATGTGATTACTGGGTCAAAGGAGAGCAAAACTGAAAATATGTTGTGTATATTATGAGATGCAGGACTCAAAATGATGGACTGTCTTGTAAAAGTGGGAACAAAATAGGAAATTGAGACTCCAAAAAAAGGCAGTAGTAAAAACCTCAGTATTTTATTCCTTGCCAGTTGATTTCTCTTCTATCTAAACTGGCATGTTTCCTAGAACAATATTGTTTAAGGAAATAGCTGGCCCATCAGAATGTTTTCCTTCTGCTGTGTATCATCTTCCCGGCCTTTTGCTCTGATCAGAAAAGTAGAGTAGAGGGAGACTTGAAGGAAGAGAAGTTCCCTGTCTCTAAACAACAACACAGCAGCTCCAAGCAAAGTCATGGAAGTGTAAGAGAAATTCACAAATAAGTTAAGCATTGAAATTTTCAGCAGGAGAAAATACATCCCAACTATCATAATTTCTTTCAGCTTTTACAAGGCCGCATTATCAGTACTTCAAATCAATAATAATGTTTAGGCTTGTGTCTGAGATTACAGTAAAGCCGTCTAATTTTCCAGCAAGGAATTCCCAACAAATTTTGTAAAATCCATAAGTCTAGAAGTCTTGCATGTTTACAAAATCCTGTTGTACTAATCTTAAAAATTGAAAATACAAGATTGTACAAAATGTTTTGAAATGTCATACGACTCTCTGTTTGGATGAGAGAGAGCTAAAAAAGCCTGTTAGGGTTAGAAAATAAGCTTTTAGTTCAACTCCTGCTGGTCTGTGTTAAAGAATAGTTTGATTTAAAGGCCCTTCTTTCTAAAAACCCAACCACAGAAGAATTTAATTTCCAGTCTCATAAGTCTGGGTTCTTTGGCAAACTCTCACCTCTGGCATTTTACCTTTTGGGGTTTTTTTCTGCTTGCAAAGTTGGGAATCTTGGAGACACATCAAAATTAAAAGCAGGATGGGCAAAAGAGGTGTTTTGCCAAGAATAGTGCAAGTTTTACATGATGCTACTTTTAGACTGCTTTTCTTTGAATGGGCTCACTATACTTCAGAGCACTTGCAAGAATAGCTCATGCATTGATATTTGGTGTTGGGTTTGAAGTGTTAGGCAGACACCCTAATAGTGTGATATTTAAAGAGGATGAACACCAAGCGACACCTAGTGCGTTATTAACTTTTATTTTGTGCATTTTTCCATCTGTCTTTCTTGCTAAGCTTCTCGTGTTCTCAAATGCAGATCCAGTAGTTTAGCTGATTTCGTACTGAAGCAGCTCTGTTGGACCAAAACCAAAGTTTTCAAGACAGACTTGCCAGATTTGCCAATGCTGATCTGGAAGTCAAATATCCAGGTGTTTTGAAGAGTGAAAATGCTGGAAACTGCATATCTCACTGACAGTTTTGAGTCCTTTTCAAAACCTGATGTTCATATTGCCACCTCTCCCTGCGATCCTTTGAAAAATACAATTCTAAACATGTATGTTGAGCATTTAAAAATTAGTCTTTGCATTTTTTTGGAAACAACTCTGCATCTCTTTTGAACAGAGTTAAGGTAATTACTGCATCCCCTGAACTCTACTGACATGGTGCAGATAGGGAAAAAAGCCATCAATGCCTTGCATCAACATTTAATTGCATTTGACTAAAGCACACATTTGCTGGAAGCATGTACTCCAAAAACCATGCAGATGTAATTTTTAAAATGTTGAAATGAATTGGCTTGAGCTTTTTACTTTTGCTAAAATACAGGTCAATGCTTTTACATTAAAAAAAACCTCATTTCTGTTTCAAGAGATTTTTTTGAGACTGTAACCAGAGCCAAAGAACAGCTGTACAACACAAGCACAGGAAAAACTCTTGTCTTTCCCCCCAAAATACATGGAAAACCCATAGTTTCTGATCTTGCTACAGTTGATTTACTACAGTTTTAACTTGGCAATCTAAAGTCATTATGTCAGAGATTCATGTTGCTTTACTTTTACCAGAACTCCTTCTCTTATGTAGCTTGGTATCAGCTAAAGTTGGGTTCACTATTTTTTCCAGAGCAGGGTGACAGGATCAGAATCCCCTCGACTTTGCCATGGCAGCTGCTGCTTGGGATGGACATTTAGCTGAGGAAGCAGCCCCAGGAAATGGTACTCAGAGTAGTTCCTGCAGCTGAAGAAAGAGTCCACACCAGCCCCAGGACTTGCCTGTGGGTCACCACACTGCTTTTGGAGGAGATTTTCAAGGAGTTGTGGGACTTCAGACTCAAAGGATTGCATCATGGTGAAATCAGGCATTGCAGTTACTGTGGAGATGAAAAGCATCTGGTCTGGGCTAACTGGAAATTTTTCACTCCTGTTCTGAGGAAGATGTCTCTTCAGTCTGACTTAAAGCATTTAATTCAATGTCCACCAAGTGTTTCAGGTTGTTCATTTGGGGGTTGCTACTTTAGATTTTGCCCTTTTCACATGCCACCTCCAGATATTTATTTTTGAACCCACTGGCATGCAGTGCTCCATCATGTCTGATTTTTCCCTTTCTTTTTCCCAGGCCAAACTGCTCATCAGACAACCAGAATTTGCAGTTTCCATCTGCCCCAAGCTGGACTTGGGGCTGAAGGTGTAGCTGTGGGTTGCTGATCTCCTAAGGACAAAGTTTGGGGTCTATCTGTGCCACAGTACCGAGAGTTCATTTATCTCTTTCTGGTAAGTACATGCAATGTGGACACACGTGCAGCTATTATGTAACCCTCCTTCAGGGGGGCATCAAAGGCTCCTCTCCAAACACTCCCTTAAGGCTATGTGTTGGGTAAGCACATCCCATAACAATCCTGGTCTGTGCTGGAAATGTTCATGCAGTAAAATCTACTCAGGGTTTCCTCTAGTTTTGCTGGATAAGGTAGATGGTGTTGTGTGGAGGGAGTGCAGCCTGAGCAGAGTTGTGTGGGAGCACTTGGGCTGACCTGTTCTAACTTCAGAGCTGCGCACAGAATTAAATGCAGCAGGGAGAACTGCAGGGCTCCTTCTCCTGAATGACAGAAGTCCCTCTTGACAGACACAGGGAAGCTGGAATTGCTGTATGGCCCCCTACACTCATACAACACCGTTTCTGACATTCAAACAACAGTTTAATTTTTCTGGGGAGAAAATGTCTCTAAAATTTCTGGGGAAAAAGCAAAGTAAACCTTCAGAAAACTGCAGATGGAAAACTTGTATTTATGTAAAATGGAAACATGCTGCGAATCATTGGAGAAAACCTATATTTTCTTGCCAATTATAACAATATTAGGTAGCAGTGATGGTTTCCAAGGCAACCTGGCCACGGGTGCATTCATGTGGAGTGTGTGTGACTACCTGCTTTGTCAAGCAATGGATGAATGTCAGAAGGTGGTGTGTGGGGGGAGTACAGATCATTTCATCAATCTACGCTACAAAAACTATTTAAAAGCAGAGGGTTTGGGCTTTTGGGTTTTTTTCAGTTGTATGTCTGATTGTGCCGAGCATTTCACTGCTTTTCTAGAACAGGCAAGACATAGGAATAGGCAAATATGTGGAAGCCAGGCTGAAGACACCTGGCTGATGGGATCTCCAGAGGGGTGTTGGAGGAGGACTTCCGGGCACAAGTTAGTGTGAAGTCTGTTCATACATTCTCTGTGGATGCAAACAAATGTACAGCATCTTCCCCCAAAAAAACGCCCTTCTTCCTTTTGCCTAAACTGAATACCAGCCTGTATTTCCCAAGGTGTTAAACCAAAGGAATTCTTCCAACACCTCAGGTTTCTTGCCTTCCATTGCAGTGCTTGGTACCATCTTCTTTTGTCTGCCCCTCATTTCTCTCCAACACATCTTTATTTGGTGTATTGAAGTTTTCCTGGCCTCTCCAGCTGTCCTGTGAAGCAAAGAGAGCAAAACACACAGTGTGGTCCTCCCATATGTTTTCTTCAGGCCATGACTCTTGTTTCCTCTGAAGAGCTATTGCAGTTAAATATTGTGTGAGGACCCTGCTGTCAGTCCTCAGGGAATTCACTGCCTTGTCTTTGACCTTTTAAAAACTTCCAAGAACTGCACATTTGGTTTGTTTATAAAAATACCATCAAGGCTGCCCAATACCTGATACAGCTATGAGGAAAATGAAAAAACAGCCCCGTAGCCACCCAAGGGAACTGAGAAAGGAATGTGGGTCATGTTCATCAGCCTTGGCTACTTTCCAGATTGCTAAGGCAGCTGTGACACAGCCATGATGTAGAGTCCATCCCTCACTTTAGCTGGTCAGGTAAACTGAGCTTGCAGGTCTGACCTGACATCACTGGGAGCAGGGAAGATCACCAGGGGATGTAGCTGTAGCCTGAAATTTTGCTGAAAATTTCCACTCTTCTTCAGTAGCAGTCCCCTTTCCAAATTCATTTTGCTTCAGGAAAAGGCTGAGAGGATTCCCAACTACCTTTCTCTAAACCAAAACTGTTGTGGTATTGAGTTCACTGTAACTTTGCAGCTTCCCCTGGGAATTAAAAAGTCATGTCAGGTGTTCAGAGAGCAGTTACTCATTGAAAAATGACTGTGTGATGCCTGCTGGCTCTGGCATGAGGGCTGCAACCACGCTGAAACTCTGCTCATGTGCACAGCCACGTTCCTTCCTCAGCGCTGCTTTCAGAGTAGCCACGGCAGCTGCAGCGTGCAGCGCGTGGCAATCACACCCTGAGCACCCAGAAGTAAGCTTGAGTGAGAAATGAAGATGCTGGGAATTTGTGCTTAAATTATTTCACCTAACTGTTGCCTGTTACCGTGGATTACAAAATGTCCTCTGTGCATGGAGATGTGGATGCTCGCACACATCTAACTCAGCTCAAGAGCTCACACTTTTGTGCAGTGAGAACCCACCCAGCTGACCAAGCTGGGAAAATGTACCCAGAGACCTTCCCAGAGACCTTCCTCTGCACTGGCTGTCCTGAAATTGTAGGCATAAACCTGTTTTACCCTTGCTCATGGGCAAGGGAAGATAAAACTTGGAAAGAGCCAGCCCAGATTGTGTCCCTTCAGTACCTAAAAGGGGCCTGCAAGAAAGCTGGAGAAGCACTTTCTACCATGGCATGCTGTGGTAAGAGAAGGAGAAATGGCTTTAAGCTGACAGAGAGTGGGTTAGATCGGATATTAGGAAGAAATTTGTTACTGTGGGGGTGGTGAGGCACTGGAGCTGGTGTCTCAGAGAAGCAGAGGGTGCCCCATCCCTGGACATTGATGGAAGGCATCTAAAGGTGGCAGGAGCTTTTAAGCACTAAATATGTTATTGAATACTTTGGCCCAGGTGATTCAGGTGTTCCTAACACTTAAGTCTTGTGTTTAAGCCTATCAGCCCCCTTAGGGTTCCACATTATCTGGTATTTTGGGTTCCAGAGAAAGATGCATCAAGCTCTTGCCACTGGAGGCAAAATCAAACACAGAATTGAATTTCCTTTCCTTTTTACAATATGGGACACTTGACAGAGCTACAGAAATCCCATTTGAAAAACGATAGCTGTTGATTTTCTGCTTGCTGAGAATTATTAGTATTTTTTCTATACTGCAAAACCAGCCATTAAATCAGCAAAATGCCTTGGCATTAGAACCATTTGGAATGTAAAAAATACTGCTTCTTCTTCTTGAGCTGCAAATGTTCAGTTGCAAAGTTAAAGGAAAATCTAAAAGTACGAATAATGATCTTAATTTGAAAGAGATTTTACAAGTAAACATACTACAATTGTAGCTACAAATCAGATAATTGCTGAACATTTTAGAACCCAAGAGTATAAAATTAAAAATAATAAAATCAAATTTAAGTCCAAACAAATAAGAGAGTAATTCTAAGTAGAAGGTTCATATTATTGATTTTTTTTTTATGGGCCATTTCTTTATCTCTAAAACCTCAAATGTCACATAGTGGTCTCTAATTATCTATGTTATAATATTTAAATGAGCATATACTTCAACATAAAGTGGTTTACAGTCAGTTTTTCTATTACTGTATAAGAAATGTATCCGTGAAACATAAAAAGGTCAACTACTTCAATGAAATAACTTTTAAAAATAATACGATTTTATAGCCATACATAAATACATGTATTTTATTATGTCAAAGAATATGAAAGAATATAGCCCTGTGTTAAACTGCAAGTCTTTCAAGGAGGATACATTAGCTTTAAACTGGGATATATGATCACTGAAATACATTATTTCTGCTTTGGACTTTACATTTCCAAGTGAAAGGTTTTTCTTCTCCCTACTTCCCAACTTTTTTCCCCGCTCATAAGAGTTTATCAAAGTACTAATATGTCTTGTCACTATGTATTTTAGTAATGACTGATTAGACATTGGGGGCTGTGCTGGCCCCCTGCATTGTGTCCAACTCAGTGGCCCAGCTCTGCCACGCCAGGACAGCCCAGTTGTTCTGACAACGCTTCGGGAAGGTGCTGGCAGCTGGGATGGGGAGCAAAGCTGAGGTGCAGCCACAATGGAGGTGACAGAGAGCGTCTGGAAATATCCCCAGCCGAGATGGGACTTTGACTGAGGGGAATGTGCAAAGAGACAGTGCTTAGGTTGATGGATGTGGAACATTTATCAGAGCTCCCTGAGATGGCAGAAGGAAAGGGAGGATAGACCAGAAAATATATTTTGTGTATGTATTTGGCTCTCCTGTCTGCCTGTGACAAAGTATGGCTTGGTCTGAGCTGATCCTCAGAGAAGTTCCAAATCCCTGGATGGGTTTTGTAACTTCTGACAAGTGTATAGCAGCCCAGATATCTTTGCTGATCTGCCAGCTAGTTCCTTCTGTACAGGCTGCCAGCATGTCTCCCTTGACTGTGGGATCCCAGGAATACAGGTTCCCAAACCACCCACTGTTCCACTGTTAACTAATATCTCTAGGCCGTACCCAACCTAAGTTTAATGCACCTAATTAAAAGGGTAAGCTTTTTTCCAAGGAGCAGCTGTTCAGAGTTGGGAGGTAGAAGAAAGGTAAAAAGCATTCCCATTCCCTTCACATCCTTCCTCTGAAGCAATCAATAAATTTAATTAGAGTGGTTAGGAATGAACTATGAAAGTGGCAAAGTTAGTATCAGATAAATTAGGGAAATATTGGGACAGGAGAAATATTTGTGACATTTTTAACAGAAATCTGATGTAGGTAATTGCCAGTGCTGCTTGTTATGAAGGGGAGGAGTGCGTGCATCAGGGCCTCGCAGCAGTGGAAGGAAAGTCTATTATAATCCATCCATTTCACACACTGTAATGCAGTCTCCGTAAGTAATTGGAGAGGAGTTTGGTATAACACCCACGCCACCCTGCTTGAAAACACTGGTGTTCTCTTGCTGATTACCCCTGAAATCAATGGGTAACACACAGGTTTGGTATAATGCAGTATGATATAATCCTCCTGTGTGCAAGCCGTTGCACTTTGCACGTACACTTCTCTTCTTTCTAGTACAGAAAGGAATCCATTCAAAATAAGCCACACCTCTTCCATTCCTTCTTGTAGCTGTGCTGGACCGTGCATCTTAGAAATGCTTAAATACATATTTTTAAGGAGATCCTCCCTCAAATGATGGGCACGATTCTAAGATGTAGAGGTTCTACAGGAGGGATCCTTTGTAACTGTAGTCATTGCCTTCCTGAAGAAAGAATTTTAAGGAAAACACTATTTCTCAGTCAGATTTTGTTTCTTGTGGGACTGTTCATACTTTTGAAGTTATGCATGTTCTTCAGACACTTTGCTCAAAGTCTCACTTTGGGTCAGAGTGATAGAGACAGAGCTGAGAGAAGCATTCATAGCAAATATCTTTGTAAAAAATGCTATAGATCTGTTGATACCAGAATGTTTTGTGGGCATATCCTTTTAGTTCTTTTGGTGTAGTGAAAATACCTGAAATTTTGTCTGAGACACTGAACTTAAAAATTTTATTAGCTGAAACATCTGAACTTCTGATTTAAAATTGCTCCTTGCATCAATATTTTTTATATTCAATGAAGGCACTTCAAAGCAAAACACTTTGTATTTTGGTGGGTTTTTTTCTGAAAGGATAGGGTTCATTGAGTGTGGAGGAGAGAAAAGATTGGATTCTTTAGTCTAAAGGAGAGAACATGATGGAGGATATCTTTCCAAATAGATAAAAGGCTGATGCAGTAAGGAAGGCAATAAATTTGCTCTCCATGTTCAGGGTGGACACAAGAAGAAATAATAGGCCTTTAATAGCAGAGGAAACAACCCAAAACATCAAGCTAAGCATTAAGAAAATATTCTACTGGTAAGGCTACTGCTCTTAGAGAATTCTGCCTGACTGGAGATCTCCACCAAACTATCTCAAATCTGGTTTTGAGGTAAAGCACCCTCAGGATAACAGAAAGGACTTTTTCTGCCTGAGGGCTGGATAATCTCTGAAGTGTCTCCAATGCATGGGATTCTCTGATGCTGAGAGCAGTTTTTTTAAAGATAATGCACTACTAATATGGAAAGAGTCTGGTAAGAAATTGTAGGAGCAGCAAGTAGACTCTCAAAGAGAGAGAGTTTCTTTTGGACAGCAGTGGCTTTGGCAGGCTGGTGTGGCTGTCCCCAGGCTTTGCACGTGCCTTGCCTGTATGTGCTCTGCATGTTCACAGGCACAGATGGGGCTGGCAGAGGCAAAATATTTCTTTTAATCCTTCTAAGAAATGACAAATTAAGATGTGATTATAGAACTGTTAAAAAGGAATTACCAGAGAGGAATTTCCAGATGGTCATGCAGAATTACTATTGAAGAGTGAACAGCAAGGTTGAGTTATTTATCCAAGTACAGTTTTTTCTTCTCTTTGTTTCGGGTTGGAGAGTCCCATTCTGTCTTCCAGTCCATGTAATAATTTCTTATTCAGTCCAGTTACAACTACCTTTCTGCCTGCTAGTTCCATTTTCTTGTCCAGTGCTGATAATATTCTTTTAGACCTAATTCCTCAAGAATATAAAATGATGGGCTCAGTTTCTTCCCTGCTGTGGAAAATAACCTTGAGACTTTTTTGCCTGGTGCAAAGCTTATTTGACTGGGTGTAAGGGATGCTTTGGTACTGTTCTGTGGAGCAGCATGCAATTCTGCATGATAGGGTATCAGAGCAAATCACTGCTGATAACCTTCTAGGTTAATTGCTGTGCAAAGAGTGCCTTGAATCAACACATTATGTTTAATCCCAGAATACGCTCTGGCTATCTCTTTACTGTAGCTCTATGGGGCTTCCAATTGTTATTTATGCATGACAGGTGACACTTATTTCAAAGCTACCTAAGTGATTTAGACACAACAGTTTAACTCTTTTGCAGGAGCTCATCCCTGTAGATGATTCTGGGATAATATACATTGCAAATGTTTCTACATATTCCAGCTAATGCATAGATAATTCCCTACTCCTTTTTCTTATCAAAGCTTCTAAATCCTTATTTGTTCTAGCTACATTTTTTATAAGTCTTTTAAGTGGTAAGCACTGCACATGAGTCTCAGAGGTCACCATGAGATCCTGACAGAAATTCTCATCAAACTGAAGGTTTCTGTATTTGATAGTGTCCAAATGCTATGTTTATTCTAGATGGTCCTCTGGTAGATGATCCCAGTGATGGAGAAAAATTTCAGTCAAATCAATGGAAAGATTCTTCTTGTCACTCCTTTGGCTCAGGCCCGTAGAAACTCCAGAAATCAAAAACCTTGCACAGCACAGGACTTGTGGCTGCTGAAGGTTAGGCTGTATTGCAGTTTTACTAAGGAAAATTTCTCGAGGTGTTTCACAGGAACTGGATTCACATTCTTATTGAATTTTGTGGCAAATTAGATTTTGCTGCTTCTGAAAAAATGTACCTTTATGATTTAACTGGATCAATGCTATTGTGGTCCTGAAAGGCACACTGCTAACATAGCATCGAGTTTCCTAGGTTAAAATAACGCAGCGTAACGAAATAATGTACTACAAAGTAGGGCTGAGCAGGCTCTTGTTCACAAATTCACTGACCAGTCATGTGACAAGAGGAACTCTGGTAGCTTGGTCAATACTTCTTCACTATTCACACTGCTTGTGTTCAGTCTCCTTTTTCATTAGGTCTTGCACTTCCAAATCACAACATTTTTCACAACCAACTGTTTAAATATTCTTGCCATGGCACATTGCAAGGGAAGGTGGCTTCTGTTTCTCTTTTAATCTCTTACCCAAGAAATTGTGCCTCTGCAATGCTCTTTCATTTATTACTGTATCACTCACAGCTTCATTTTTTGTTGTCTCACACCTCCTTGTCTGCAGTATTCTATCCATAGTAATCAAGGGTGTGACTGAATTTACATCACCTTGTAATGCAGGGAGCGGGGTAAGAAAGGAAGGGAGACAATGCTGCACACACCCTGTTGATCTCAGAAAAATGGTCTGTGTACACAACATGCAGTTAGTTCAGCTGTAGTAAAAACCAAAGAAAATGCTGTTTTCTTACACTGCAGTCAGCTAGAAGCTATTATAAAAACTTCCACTATTGGCATCAAAATAAATCTTGGCTTCCAGATAAAGCAGTATAAGTTTTCTTTGCAGGTTCATAGAGTAGCTCCCAATTTACATCTTATATACAGAATCTGTGGAAGGAATGTGTATTAACTTTTTCATCAAAGTGTTGATCTTTGCTTTGTAGCCTGTGAGGTTTTCCATCGCTTCTTTATTGCTTTCAAGGCTGGTAGTGTGCTCACAGTGAGGACTGCTAAAAGTTATTTTTTCCTTAATCCTTCTCCATCACATGCTTGGACCTAGAGTCTAAGCCTAGCTTATAGACTTTAAAGTTAACCTTAAGCATTCATGAAAGAAACTTACTGCAAATATAGCAGCGGCCTCTGTAGCTTCTTTGTTTATAATGTTGAATTTTATGGTTTTTGGAGGGGATGTAAAGCAAAATATCATTTGAAGAAAATGCATATCTGTGAAAGAAGGCATGTGGCTCAAAATACAAGGCAGACACAGGAGTAAAGAGCTCTGGGAATGAAATCCTCTCAACTA
>VYZP01067424.1:0-12864 GCA_013400635.1 Hypocryptadius cinnamomeus
AGGCAGAGAGCAGGGCGATGGCCCTGCAGTTTGCCTAGGAAAGAGCAGTAGTTTTTGAAGATTCACTTCTGTCCATTGACTCTTTATTGATGTGCTGTTGTGTGATCTTTTTCCTTTAATCTTGTTTGGAGATTAGGTATTGCCTTAGTAAGACGGTGATGCTGCCAATGTTCCAAACCCAGTCCACCCCCTGAGAACTATGGAAGTGGGGTGAAACTTAATTACAAGTTTAAAAATTTCTCCTAACATAAATACACGATATTTGCTTTTAATTCTGAGATTCAGTCCTCACATTATTTAGCTATCACCCTATGAAGAAGTTCTAATGACCATTCTGGGAGCAGAAACTCTGTAATTGCAAAATCTTAATGGAAAATATATCGGTCACCCTTTATTTCACTAGTGAAACTGAAAAATAGTATAGTAATAAATAAGGGATATGTTTAAATTTATTAGAGCAGAGCAAGAATGCTTTTAAAACTTTTTCTCTTTCAATCAGAAAATTTAATTTGTGAAACTATAAATAATAGGATAATAAAAATATTTACAAATATGAGATCGGAAAACATCAAGTACCGTATGAAAGGCAGGGACTTTCTTTGAACCCTTTATGTTTGATCACTCTCTCAACACACCCAGGCAAGATGAGCATGTTATACCCAACCATCCTCTCAGTGCCCCATTATGCGAATTTGTTAAATGTAAGAAAGTATTTTTCTTTTTTTTTGTTTCTCTCAGGGAACTTTTTTCATTTGTTGCTAAGAGATGGTAATGACCATTATTTAAGAGAATAAAAGATGTAGCCAAGGTGATGGCAAAGGGGTGCAGCTGTCTGCACTCTGGTAACTGAGGAGTTTTCTCTTGAGAAGGGCAGAGATACCAAAAGATTTTGTCTCTGGAGTGAGGGGCTGGGCTCAGCTCCGTGGTCTCTGTTGTTCTCAGGATTGGAGGGGAGACAGGCTATGGTCACTGTGGGAAGAATTCACCACCACTGCGGAGTTATGTCTCCTATTTTTCCGCACTGTGAGTGACTCTCTGCTCATATGAGTGGCTATTGCACTTGGACCTTAATAGCAGCCTACCTCACTGCAAAGGACCCTGTGAAAAATGCATATTATATGACTGGCTTTTTACAAATATTAAAATGAACACTATATGCATTATGTTGGAAAATTATGTTGTATTAATCCTTTTTTTGTAGTGCTATACTAATCTTTTTAAGTAGAGTAGTGAATATAATTTTAGGCTACAGAAACTATGTGATGGACCATACTTTTTCTAACTAGCTCAAGTAGAGACAACAGTAACAAGACACAAAAAAAATCCAAGAGAAGAATTACTGCCTCCTTATCAGGGAGAACCAGACTTCGATGTACCAAGACAATTGATCTACAAGATGAGGGAAGAAGTTGACAATAACCAAATATGCTTTGTTTGAAAAGAATTTATGCATCATGTATGAGATTCATGAATATGCAACAGGCTATTGCTTTTAAGGGTTAATCCTTTGTTAGCATGTGTGCCTTCAGGGCTTAATTGCCCTAGGAAAGCATCCGGACATCCATATTTCTTTGCTTTTTATTGTCCTCTATTGTCCTGACTCTGATTGTCCAAATTCTTATTGCTCTAATTTTTATCACTATTTTTATAACCATTTTATTACTATTAAACTTCTAAAATTTTCAAACAAGTGACTAGCGTTTTTCACAACCCTCACCATCTACTTGGGTGCCTCAAGGAACACCGGGAACCCTGAGCCCCAAGCTCCTGCGAGGAAGCCTCTCCGGGCTCCGTTTGAGAGGGGGGTTGTTGCTGCCCAGCCCCGCTGTTTTTCTGCCATTTCTCTGGGTTTTTTCTACGCTGGAACCCAGTACCCCATGCCCACCAGAACACCCTGCAGCTTCTGCTACAAATACAGAGTTTCTGCTTTTTTTTTGTTTTCTAGCTCTTTGTTTGCTTCCCTGGGTGTACCCACCTCTGCCATTCCCGCCACTGCTCTGAGGATCCTGCTACAGCCCATTTCGCCACGTGGAGGGGCACCATGACCGACTGCTCCCTGCGAGTTTGTGAAGGAATCCCCTTTTGTCTCTCTCCCAGCAGCATGCCCTCCATTAACCAGGTGGAGAGAGGCTTCTGAGCTCGCACCACAGCACCCCCTGCAGCTTCAAGGGAATCACTGCACGTGCCCTGCCACGAGGGAACAGGACCCTGGTTGGCTGTATCCTAACTGTACCAAAAGGCGAAAGTGCCTGCAGCTGAGAGAAGGCTGTTACTGTATTTCTGGTTTGGTCTGTTGTTGCTGCCATTGTTGTTTGTATATCTTGTTACCCATATACATACTAGTAAAGAACTGTAATTTCTTTTCCCATATCTTTGCCTAAAAGCCCTGTAATTTCAGAGTTATAATTCGAGGGAAGAGTGTCACCTTTTCTACTCCAAGGGAGGTTCCCACCTTCCTTGGCAGACNGCAATACATGTTTTTCATGAGGTAAAAGATTCCTATAAAGGCTGTGTATGTGCTGGCAACCCTGACCCTGGAGAGGCTTCCCCTGGCAGCCAATCAGGGCAGAGAAAGTTTCCACGATTGGGCTGTGAGTGACCCCGCCCCACCTGCTGGTAGGGGAAATGCCTTGGATGCCCACCAAAAATGCCTGTGAAGTTGGGCTGTGGGAGGAGCCTGAAAGCAACTAACTGCGACAGTGGAAGACATTTTTTCTTTGGATACCTTGAAGGGAGTTGGAGGCTCACCTGTAGGGTCCGCTCAGCCCCCCTTCCCCCCTTGCCTTTTCCTCCCTGTGGTCCTGCTTCCCTGCTTCATCGTTTCCACGAATCAGCTCATGGCTTCCACGACCTAGTGCTCCCCTTACTTCCCGATGGAGTGGGTGCCGCTGCAGCCAGCCACCCCTGTTGTGCTTCCCCGGCACATCCACTGCTGCCACCACCTGCATCCAGCTGAGCCTGCAGCCGTAGTCATTGCCCACAGCACAAGTCCACTGGCACCCAACCACAACCGCAACTGCTGCCCCCACTGTGTTTCCTGCATTACAGCTGCAGCTGCTGCCGCCTGCACTCAGCCGCGCCCGGAGCCACTGTGCCCTGACCCTGGGAGCCTGCAGGCGCTCCAGGGCTGTGCCCATGGCCATGACAGCCTGTTCTCAGCCAACAGAGGAAACATGCAGCCTGCCGCTGTTTGGAAATCACGCCCAGACCACCATGGGAGCTATGCAAATGCACCGCCGTTCACAGCACACACGCTCCGCCAGCTAAGCTGATGCCGACAAAGAGCCAGGGTTCTTGTGGTAACGCTGTCCTTGCTTTCTTTCTCCTTCTCCCTTTTTCCTTCTCTGTTCCTTTTTCTATCCCTCTTTAGTAAAAACACTTACCCTTTTTTATCAATGGTTCTCAGATATACTACTCCTGCATTTGTGCTTTATTTTCATCCAAGAAATCTATCAAAAAGAATCCTCTCCCAGTTCCCTTTTTATAGTGTAACAGGACAGATGGCATCTTCTCTGACATCTCTTCCTGCTTGAACTATGTTTATATTATTTTCTTCTAGGGAAGGAAAAAGTTAAAGTAACAGTTGAAGTAATTTCACATTTGGATGGTGTTTAAGTGAATTATTAGTATATGTAAGGACATGAAAAGTAATGTGTATTTTTGAGTTAATGAAGCAAAATTCCAGTTTTGATTGCCATCTGGATCATTCCTTTGGTTTAGTTCACATCAGCTGGACTGTTTCTGATGGGGAAAAAACACACCACCACTGTGTTGCTCCATTCTTTGCTTCATATCCACACTGATTTCTACAGAGCACAGCACCTTTATGCCATTGCATCCTTTGTTTCATTTCTCCCTTAGAGAGACTTTCAAGATTCCAATGTTCCTGCTCTTAAGGTATGCAGACATTTTGTCCCTGGTGAACTGTAGCCAAAGCATGCAACCCAGCCAAAGTCAACCCACCACAAATTTCAAGCCCTAATCTTCTTATTACAAGAAATAAAAGAAGTGACAGAAATAAAAATATATTTGGAGAAAAATAAAAAAAATTAATTTTAAGACATTGTTTTCTAAATATGAATACATACTTATGGCAAATATACTTACATCTTAATGAAATGGACTGTAAGGACATGGCTGTATATGACTGGTAGAAGAAATGCAAGTGAAACATATTTTCACAAAGATATATATATATAATGTATTCTTTTGATTACTTCAATAGTGTAAATAATAAATTGTATTTTATTTGCAAGTCGATTCAACATATTTCAGGTTAAACAGAGAAAGAATGTATGTGGACATTTTATACAGAACATATACATTAAATCAACAGTCTTATTGACTTCATTTATAAAAATGCATGACATCCTCAGTATTGCTGGGTCGAGTTTTCTAACGCCTTTTAATAACGTATAGTAACAATATCATGTTTCCTTTAAAAAAAAATTTAAAATCTGTGCACTTAAAAAGATTATTCTATTAAAGTCTATCCACAGAACCATTGTATAGAAAACTCAAGAAAAATCAGATATTTTCTCAGTCTAAGCAAGTAAACCACTGTCAGCAAGGGCAAAATGCTAACTGTTAAAGCTGAAGAGAAAATAAGCAGTCAGAACATGATGCAGAGCTGTTTATCCTGTTAGCTAAAGCTTCCCTGCTAAGACAGATCCATTTCTTTTCATCTGTTGTGGTAGATGGTGACAGACTCAGATCTTACAAAATAATCTGCTTGAAATTGTGAAAAACAGGTCCACTCTCCTGTGAAAATTTAAGAAGTTTAATAAAGGAAAATAGGAGACAAGGACCATAGAGCAAAGGTTATTATGGCCGGGTGCATCTTGTCACTCAGCCAAGAGCACACTGTTATCTTTGGAGATACCCCTTAAATACCTTTTTCCTTACATCAGCCTGTTGCACATTCAGAGACCCTTATGCATAGTAAGCTTTTTCCCCAAAATAGTTTACATGTTGCAAGAATTGCTTAGAATATCTCCTCCCTGGATCTGCCTTTTTAGAGCATGCTTATTCCTTGGTTATGGTTTTAGTCCATTCTTACCACCTCCAGGTTTTGGGCCTTGGTCCACACTGTCTTCAGATGGTGAGTGCTGATAGTTGGCATATCTGTAGCAGGTGTCCTCATCCTATGTTCATTGGATATTATCCTATCCAAGCAGGCATTTTAACACAAGCATAGCTATTTCACTACTATGTCTAAGCTTAATTAACACCAGAAATAGAAACTATATCTTTATGACAAAGTTACTTTAACACTACACATATACATCCATTTTAATATTTGTGAAAAGCCAATACTATAATAGGTGTCTATAACAAAATACAGCTGAGCAAAACCACAAAAATATTAATGAATATTCATTGAGAACATTAATGGCAATTTGACTGCGTTTTATGACCCTTCCTAGCCCATTTCAAAATATCCTTGAGAACTTTACATGTAGCATCAAGAAAACACAAAATGCTTAAGTGCTCTTACAGCTTACAAGGACAACAGTCATACCAATTAAGTTTGCATCGAGGTATATGTGATGCTTTAATGCTGGCTGGGTGCCAGGCACCCACTAAAGCCATTCTGTCACTCCCTGCCACTACTGGACAGGGTCCATAAATCCAGATGTAGACAAGGTTGAAGCCACTCACCAATTCCCATAACGATTAAAATAAACTCATTTGGGGAAATTAATGAATTTATTACCAATCAAAATCAGAGCAAGATTAAGAGAAGTAAGCAATTCTTAAAAACATCTTCCCACCACCCTTTCCTCCTTCCTAGGTTCTACAACCTTTCCCCCAGCAGCTCAGGGAGACAAGAAATGGGAGTTGTGGTCAGCTCATCACACGTTTTTGATGCTGCACAGGTAGAGGAGTCCTGCCCCTGCTCCAGCATGGGGTCTCTCCCACAGGAAACAGTTCTCCACAAACTACAGTTCTTCTTCTTGAACAGCTCCAATGTGGGTCTCTTTCCATAGGGTGCAGTTTTTCAGCCACAGCCTGCTCCAGCATGGGCTCCTCTATCCATGGGTCTACAGGTCCCTGCCAGGAGCCTGTTTCAGCACAGGCTTCCAGGTTCACAGAGTCCTCTCAGGCATCCACCTGGTCTGGCTTGGGGATCCTCCACAGGCTGCAGGTGGATCTCTGCATCCCCATGGGTCTCCATAGCCTGCAGAGGAATCTCAGCTCTGGCTCTTGGAGCACCTCTTTCCCCCTTTTCACTGACCTGGGTCTGCAGAATTGGTCCTCTCACATGTTCTTACTCTTCTCTTCTCTGGATGCAATTAGATGTGTGCAATAGTTTTTTCCTTCTCAAAAGGAATCTCTGAATTTTCACAGAGGTGTTACAATCATCCCTGATTGTCTCAGCCTTTGCCAGCAGCAGGTCTGTCCTGAAGCTGGCTGGGATTGGCTCTGTCAGATAAAGGGGAAGCTTCTGGCAGCTTCTCACAGAAACCACACCTGCAGGCCCCTCTTCCCACTATCAAAAGCTGGCCACACAAACCCGATACAGTATGCAATACTTTTTTCTTAGGCAACCTGATTCACTTGGGAGAAACAGGAAAATTTCAGATACACAGGACAAAAACCAGCTTACTGTTTCCCAAATATATTAGTGGGTTTGAAAAAGTCTGGTCTCTTTCTAAAGCATTTGTTCCTATAAGACTTCCAGTTTGATACCTGAACTTTAGGTGATATGTTAATAACATTATTAATTTGTGATTCACATTTGGACCATGTGGTGGTTCTCCATTCTCCTTGTTATCACACTGAGTTAGCATGTTTGCTAACTTCCCATAGGTGAACAGTTTTCCTCACAAGTGGATTTAGGTTTTCCGCTCTGTTTCAGGTGATCATCAATTCACTGAAGAGTCAGACACTTGCAATATGTTCCACATAATCATCTGCTTCAACCAGGAAATAAATAATTAGGCTAATGAGTAAGAAAGGCTGAAGATAAATAAAGGGCCAACACCAAGACTTCAGTGGCAGGTGTCTCAACCTGCAGCTTGCACCTACAAATTGCCATGTAGGATTAAACAAAAATCAGATCAATCCTTCCTTTCAGCCCCTCAAAGAAATAAAGCAAGTTATCCATTAAGTTGCTGAGCAGCAGACTGCTGCTCAGCAACTTAATGGATAATACTTCTGCATTGACATATTCCTCTGGTTTGAAGATGTTTTTATCTGAAAATAGATGTGAAAATAGATGTGTTTAATTATTGAGAATTTCAGATAATGTATTGGTAATGGTATTGAGGATTGCCTTAAATTTGTGTGGAGTGAAGAAGTATCAAAATTTACTGCCAAGATAAAATCTTTCAGGATAGACAATGGGATAAACACATAATTTTTAAGCAATGCAGTCTTTGCAGTAGCTGAAGTTTCCAAAATTTAGGCAATTCCATGCTTATCTCCTAATAGAAATTAGGTGTCTAAAGTTGATTTTCAGCAGAGATGAAAGCTACCAAGAACCAGCTTGTGAACACTGTGGGAAATGGATTTGTAGAGAGCTCGCATAGCCTGACAGAAGGCCCACACAGTATGCATCTGTATGCAAACCTTGAGATGAGAAATACTGACTTAGAAGTGCCATGGAATAGGACAGATATTATTGAGAGAGAAATGGAGCTAGAAAAAAGTTTCAAAGAATGGTCTTGCAAATAAGACTAGATACTTTGAGAAATAGAACTAAGAAAGATGCATTGTAGTAGGACCTATGAAGGGTAGTTTTAGATTATTTGCTTTAAGGCATCTACAGCATGATGTGGCAAAAAGCTGATAGGAAAAGAAAGTATATTGCAATTAGGAAATAGCCGGCTTCTGATTGTGATGGCGTGAATTACAACATCTATATTTTCTCACCCTTCTCATGAGACTGAAAATGGAATAAAAGATTTTAAAATGCCTCTCAGTTGCCCATCTCTGGGTCAGGAAAAGGGTATTGTCTGACAGAACACCAGTGACACCGAGATGTTTGAACCATCAAGTGTTCCTGTTCCACTTCTAAATAGAGGCTCTTTGACTGTGTTGACAAAACACAGAAACAATAATGTAGGATTTTGCTAGTATTTAACTAATGAAAAATGCACAAATATTTCACTATAAAATTTTGAGTTCCCACTGTGTTTTCTGATCCTTAATGACACAAATCACCCAAAACACTACACAAAAAATACCAGATGATTTCTATAATTTGTGTAGTGAAAAAAGTAAATGTTTTTAATGAACTTGAATCTCAAAAGCATTTGTTGAACAACTGTAAGTCTTTTCAATAAAAGAACATTCAAATATTTTTCAGGTCATCTAACAATCCTTTAAATAGAAAATAATACATTTTTACAAATTAGTGAATGAGGCATGAAAGTGCACTCCTGTGAAACACACTTGAAGTCTGTGGAAAGATATTAGAGAACTGTTAATATGATTTAGCAGTGAATTTAGCTTTCAGCACCCTACTAGGTGGCCAGCTAAAGCATTTCTCTTTCATCCTGGTTTTATGCCACTACAATCACCAGCTTCAATACAGTTTACTGTTTTGTGTACATATATGAGGAGTGCAAGTTAATGTACAAGAAAGACCTTCAAGATGAGCTGAATGCATGCTGTCGAGATGCTTTTGCAATGTAAACATTCAGAAATGTTCTCATACCTGAACTTCTCCGTATTAGTTCAATACAGGGCAATTTGGGATAGACCCTAAGTAAAGAAAAGCAACACAAAAGGAAAGACAATAAAAGAAAAAGATAACATATAAGTGCTGAAATCAATGCATTTCATCAAAAACATTAAAAATAATAATATGGTATAAAAAACTACATCACCTTTGAACAACAACAACAAAACAAGTAATAATGGTATAGTGTGAGAACTGCATCACTGTTGAACAACAGTTTTTTTCAGCTGCATGTGGTGGAGAGGGCCAAGGACTCTATGAGGGGTCAGCCTGGCTTCGTGGATGAGTTCAAGGTTTGAACTACCAGCCAAAATGCTCTTTCAGGTACTGGAATTCATAGTTCGGGAAGGGCTCAGCAGGAATGAGCTAAATAAAGGCCGGAAAACTCAAAAATGAGTTTCTTAAACTCACCGTAGGAAATACAACACAGCGCTTTGTGTCTCAAACTTCACTTTTCCTATCCTACTCCAGTTTTACAATTTTTTTTCTTTTTCTAAATGGATCTGTTGTTTTCTAAAAAGGGATTTACATATCAGGATCTGATCTGCAGTCTTCTCAATGTATTTCTCTCAGCATGCTCTGGTTTTCTGGACCATGTGATGAGCAGGTCTTTCAAATCAGCTTCTGTGTGGTTGTCTGACTGAATACTGCTACCATCCACTCCAGACAAGCACTGGGGACAAGCCTTTCTGACATTGACAGTTCTGCATGTCAGAAAGGCAGAGATATAAAGTGACTAGAAACTTTAGGTCTATGTGTAATCTGGATGTTCTCCAGGTTAGGCAGATTGGAAGATACAGTAAAATCAACAGTAAAAATCTGCTGTGATATCTTTCTGTCTAGTGTGGTGATGGAATCAATTCCATATTTCTAAAATTAGGTAATCAAAATTCAGCTTTTGTTAATCAGCTTCCAAATCTGGTGCTAGCTCTTTCTGCAGATTTTTACTCATTACTTGATTTATATTTATTTTTTGCCGTTTCACTTAAACAAATCTGTGCTTTTCTTTTCCTTCTCTCTCTTTTTTAATTTATTTTTTTAATTTTTATTTTTTTAAATTTAACATGGTGCTTGTTTCATACTATCTCTTTGGGAAACAATTAAAGATGTACTAAAATTTTAGTAGAAGGAGAGATAAAAGAATTGATGTTATACTGATTGTTTTGATAGACCTATTGGCAAAACTTTTCTGAAAAAACATATTTCAAATGCAAATATACAGCAGTGAGACAGTTAACTGCAGATTGATTTTCTAAAAAAATTGCTGCAAATCTGCTCATCACATTGAGGGTAATTTTTCTACATCGCTGTGTCTGTATAGTGGCGAGAGCCACTATTTATTAAGTACCTCTCCTTTTGAAAAATGGATAAAGGCAAATATAGATGGAGAAAGTGGTTGATTTATGCTCCATCAAATGCCGTGTGTTTTGCTACATCTCTATGCATTACCAAGAAAAAAACCTAAACCAAAACATGCTTTTTCTCCATCAGGCTTTAATTAACAGAAAACTTGATTAAATATGTACATTAACATAGAAAATACATGAGACCACTGATTAGCCACATAGTCATTCATTTCCAGGCTGAAAATACTAGCAGAAACTTTTTTTTTTTTCTTAATACATAGCACATGTTGTATATACTTTTTTCAATGTACACTATTATCACAATACAGATCAAAAAGCTAACTCTAAATTCAAGGGAGTATATTATCATGCAGTTAGCAGAGAATGACCCACTGCAGAAGGGCATTAATACCAATATTCTCCAGGACTGTAAACTATCTTGTAACTACAATCAGTTTTACTTGCTAGAGCACAATGTTTAAAATAAACAAATGTGTATTTTGTGGGTTGCTGTTTTTCTAGACATAAAAGGTCCTGATGTTGGGGATAAATTGGGTATTTGTATAAAATTGAAATGCTAGAGTTGGCAGCTCCCACAGATGTGTTCCAGGATGACTCAAAGAGCAGTCTTCAAGGATTTAACTTGAGAAACACAGCCACAGCATACCCCAGAGAGGCTCCAGGAGTCCTTATAAAGTGCCCCTGACTGGCAAAGGCTTTTGCCTACAATCTGTGTTTAGGGTACAGTATCTACTACATCCCCAACCTTGTATTTATCTCCATTGTGCAGACTAGCAATCACAGTTTGGTGCAAGCCACTTCCTGAGAGTCTTTGCCACTCCACCGAATGACAAAAAGATTACAATGGTATAGTTTGCCCTACCACTTTGTGCACCAGGTTTGTGCTGGGAACTATTTTGTTAGCAGAACCTTTTGCAATTGTGGTGCAACACCGTTGGATTTGGTTTAGAGAAGTGATAAAAATAGGGACTGAAAAAATGCATACAGAAAAGAATTTCCTGTGGTCTTCATACAAATGTTATTATGGAGAACAGCACAGAGAATTAATAATATTTTCAGTATTTCCTCCATAAGTCTATAGATATGCTTGTTTCCAGCCTGAAGAAAAGATGTTTGAAGAGGATTTAAACACCCTGTCTTCTAAATGGAGTGTTAATGGCAAAGTAAGAATTACACTGAAATATTTTTCTGAATGGTGTTGTTGGTGAGGATTTTGGTAAAACCATCCAACAGGTATTTACAACTCAAAAACTTCCTAACATCGTCGTTGTTACAGCCCAACCCTTCCTTATACAGCCATTAAAGTCTGTGGATCTATGGTTCCTATCAGGCTAGCTTAGACCAGTCCAGAAACCTCCAGAACACAAAAAAATAGACGTATGGTGCTGGTTTAAAATAAACTGAGTTTAATCTCCAAGGAAATAACATGAGAACTCACTAGTTCAATAAATAAGAAAATGAGAAATGCAGTTGATTTCTACTTCATTGCATTTTTACATTGTCCCTTCAGTCTCTTCAGTCTGCAACAGCATGCAGCAGAATTTAGTTTTGATGCTTTGCAGAATATAAGACATGAATATGATTTGGAGAACATAAAGAAATTTTGAGGCTTAGTATAAAAAATCATGATTTTCAAAAGCTAATTCTAGAAGTAACAAAAAAGTTCTGGCAAAACAAACACACTGAGCAAATTAAGGTGCTCTAAAGCAAATACTTATGTTTCATTCTCACAACTTACAGTTTCTTACTGAGATAAAATTCTTAAATAAAATTCTGTCCCTTTACCTGGTACCGATAAATTTTTTTTTGTAAATACAGCTTTGTTTCCAAGATAAGTTGTTACTCATAAATAGCTATATATTTACTGTATTATTATAATTAATATAATTTTTAAAATGCCTTTTCCTGACTATTTGATGAAAAGATACTAGAGCCAATCACAATTTCAGTGACTGGTGGTACTTTGAATCTTCCCAGATTCCTTTCCTCAGATCAAATATTCTTTTGTGATGGGTTTCTATCAGCCTTCAAGTTGCCAACTTTTCCTTTTTAAGAGGATCGTTATTCCTTCTAAAAGCCTGACCTTTTGCATTAGAGAATGGAAGCATTAGAGAATGGAGCGTTTGAAGTATTAGTACTATTAGTTAATGTTTTATGTATCTTTCTCTCTTTTGCCTAGTTTCAGCTATTATCTTTTTTCTGATGCTGATTTTCTATTTTATTATTAGCACCTACTCCCTTCAACTGTAAAAATGTAAGTTTATGACTGCCACTGATATTAACTTTAATAAGTTTATTTGACCTTTAAATGACTGCAACACACTAGTGATTATCTCCAACAGATAATAATACTGAACTGGGTCTGCATACTGTATACTGAGGAGGAAATAGCAGCTATGTATAAAATGTAAATTTGAAATCTGCATGGATAAATACAGAAAGCATAATTTACCAGAAATGAACAAAAAATAATGACAAAGCCCAGTGAGATGGACAAGGATTGGCATAGTAAGAGGGAAAAGTAAAAAGCAGAAAAATAGCAAGCAGGGAGAAGGCACAGGCATCCAGAATTTTGAAGGCAATTGGAAGACTTAGTGTATTGCTAGAAATTAAGTGTTTCTAGCCAAAGGGTTCAAGAAGCACATAAGAGAAGGCATTCCCACTCCAGATTAAGATGGACCTAAAACTATATCTACCGCATGAGAAAGATGTGTTTAATGGATATATTTACTAATTCACAAATTAAAATTGTGGGGATTGGGGGTGAGAAAATTAGGCCAGGAATGCCCTGGGAAAATACCATTGTCT
>VYZP01067425.1:746-32181 GCA_013400635.1 Hypocryptadius cinnamomeus
CCACATTCTTAAGGAGACCTACATAACTTAATTAATTCTCATTTTTAAAGAGACCTCTATAACTTAATGCCCACAAGTTGAATACAAGTTGTGGTATTACACACCTAAAGCAAACTAAACACTAATTGTCCTTGCCTGCATATTCCTGTGTCACCTTTGTGCCATCTCCACCATTCATCTAACTCCCTAAGAAAGACAAGCTAGCAATAAAACTAAAACTAAGGAAATCAAACCAAATTTTCAAGCCATGTTTTTCAATTTGCCTCCCTGGCTTGTTTCCCAGGGCTAACAGTCAGTACAAAAGATGTGTGGACAAAGGGGTACAACACAGAGCTGGTAGGACAAGGCAGGACTATCCCCAGCAGAGATGGCAAACTGTGAGCCCAGCTAATCTGGTTACAGAGGCACAGCCTTCAGGCACATGCCTTCCCAGGCTCCTCTAGCTAATATTAGTGGAGGCTGTCCTTAAAGCACACTGTCACCCTACTGCACACTTACCCTGGAGCCATATATCCCTCTTCCTCCTTTTTCCTCACAGAGACATTGGTGCTTCTACCACCCCACATCAATGTGATCAGAAATGCAATCTGGCTGGAAAGGCTAAGCCAAGGGAATGGGGGAGTCAAACCACTCACAGCCACTGTGTTGGCTTCAGCTGTGTGGGTTTTCAAATGCTGGTGTTGCAGTGCATTCTTCCAAGCTTCACTGCCACGAAAATAGAAATCCCTGGTGGGACTCAAACCATCAGTGCACTAATTGGTGTGTGCGCTTAACCATGATACCACAGGGCTGAGGGACACCACTAGGTGAACACCCAGAGCCACAATTTACAGATCTTACACGAGTATCAGTGAACCCAAGACTCAATAGCAAAGGCCTGCTGTGCAGTTACGGACAGATGAGGTTTGGTTACCCAGATGAATCCCACAGCCATATGAAACTGATGCTTACAAGCTGACTGGCAACAGAAGAGCCAAGAAACATCTTTGTTCTTGTTGTATTCATACCTACTGGAAAAGCAGCTCTGCTAGATTCACAAATCCAAGAAATAATCCATTATTAGTTGGTAGAAAGGAAGAAAGGTCAGCTTTAATCACAAGACTTTTTAAGGGAAAAAAGTAACTATGATTGTGGGAATTCATAAAATTAGAGGGTTTGGGGAAAGCTGTAAAAGGTAGGCTTTAGAAACAGCAGAACTGTGATTAAAGCACTAGCTATAAGAAAGGTTAGTAGAAAAATTATGTAAGAAGTAAAAAAGTAAAGATAAATAGAACAATGGTTTGTGTATTAACGCTTGGCTAGAATAACTTCCTAAGCTGTAGAAAAGTATATTTAGTGAGATGTTAGGAAGTTCTAAGCTTCATAATGGAGTTTTGTGCATTGTGTTTTAAGGCTTACAAACAGGTATTGTATTCAAAATAAGCAAGCATTGTTTTAACCGAAGGTATGTGTGTTTATAGCGATTAGATGGAACTACTGTCAGTATGCTTTTAAAAGTACAGTTTTGTTCACCTGAACTGAAACCTCTGTCTCAAGACCAGTTGACTAGTCATGTGAAATTTTTTAAGGGAGCATCAACTTTACTTTAACAAATAAAATAAATTTATTTCAGTTCTTACTTCTTACTGTAAATATTCACATAGATCAGATAATGCATTTCACACTACTTTTTGATAAAAACCCAAAAGCATTCACAGTCACACTTCACAGCCATAGCTATATTTTGGGTTGGAAGGGATCTTAAAGTTCAACTAGTCCAAACCCTGGCAATGGGTGGGGATGTCTTTCACTAGACCAGGTTGCTCAAAGCCCTGTCCAACTGGGCCTAATCACTCGCAGGAGCAGTGCATCCAGAGCTTATCTGTGTGGATCATTTAAGGTCCTATCATTATGATAAATTTCCTGTCATGAGGGCTATTCAACAACCATTTGGGAGCAAGAATAAGATACAAAATATTCCTCAAGAATGAAATAAGATCATAATAAAATCATGCACACTGTATTTAAGAAATCCATTCTCATATTCAGGATCTACACCCAACATGCAGTGACATCTGATTGCCTTTTCCACCAGGTCTCAGCAGCTCTTCATTATTTAGGTAACCACTTCATTATTTAGGTGAACTGTTAATTCTACGTTTATTGTCTTCAAATTACACTTGGTTATGATCTTCACCTTTACATACCAACATTTCTAGATTCAATACATTACTCATTCCATAAAATTATCTGTATTTATTTTTTAAAGACAGTAATACCCCCATGAACAAACAAAAAAAAACCTGTCCTTTTTTCCCAAGGCAAAAATCATATTTCCCTCCTCTCTTTCCTGCTATTCAGTATAATAGTACAGAAGGACATCAATGAGAAAACCTTCCCATTTTCTTCCTTTATGTCAATATACAGCAGATGTCCTCCGAAATCTGGTAAATAGTACAAAATGGGTGCAGTGTTTACTTTTGGAGGGTGGATGTTAGTAAGTCAGGCTCAAGAAACTGAGACTGCCTTACCTTGAATATTCATCAGTGAGCAAAGTGAGATAACTGTGTGTCTTGGAAGTGCTCTGTTCCCAGCCTGTGGAATCCCAGGCTCCCATTCTGAACACTGATCTCTTTCATAGCAATATCCCACTGTCAGCTTAACAGTCCACCTATCTTACCAAAATAACTACTGCAAAAGTAGCACCATCTTATTCTGCACAAACCATCTGCCAGACATGTGTTTTAAGTTCTGTAAAATGCACTCAAATTATTTGAGCAAGTCATACACTCCTCAGGGAAAGTCTTCTGGGCCACCTGGAATTTTTATTTTGTAAGAGAATTAGTAATGCACACTATTAACCTTAGTAATGTAGGGAAAAAAAAAGTGCAGGTGCAGCACACATGTCTACTGAGGTTGCTGCCTGTTTCACATACCCTGTCAGGCCCTAAATAGCTACAGAATGTGTCAATCCACTGACCCCAAGAGACTGATAGCTTTTAAACAGAGATGCACAAGAACTGGATTTAATTCTAGTACTGGCATGAACTCCTGAATTACCTCAAATATTTTGATCTTGCTGCCTGCCTTCAACCATTGCAAAGTAAGAGAAGACTGATTTTGTGACTCATGAATGCTGAAACAAACTTGGTTCATTAGAAGTTCACATTGAATATTTTGCAGCTTTTGCAATGTTAAAGGGCAAAGTATTTAGGAAAGTTGCATTTGCCTGAGGTACAACGGTTCCTAAATGAAACCTCATTTAATAGATAAAAGCAGGACAAGTGAATGTCATGGAGAAATCAATATTCTCTGCAGAAAAAAAAATTATAGCAAAACATACATCCAATAATTTGACAGTACACGTCTCTGGACTTTGGGACAAAGGACTCAGACAGATAAATGCAATATTTAACTTTTGTCAGCCTCTTCGTTCTAATGGCTTTTGATGTCTTGCAAAATCACAGTTTTTGAGAAAGCCACTAGAAGGTAAAATTCTCGTGAGCAAATACAAGAGTAATTAAAGGTTACAAACATTTCAGACAATCAGAAGAAGCATTTTCAGTTGAGATTGCCTTATACTGGAAACACGTGGCTCTCAGGTCAGTCACAACTCACTGGGTCAAGCCATAACATGCTTGTCTACCATCTGATAACATTACATGACCCTCAGGAAATACAAGCATAAAGGATTGATCTTGATATGGCCTTCACACGTGTAGGTTTGCAGAATTCATTACAAGACCAAAAGCTCCAAGAAGGTAATATTTTTGGTTAATCCTGGTCTCCACCTCCTCCATAAATACCTGGATGTGATTATTACTACAGTATTACCTGAACAAAGAGAAGCCCACAACTTCTTTCTGACAGCACGGCCATTTGTGACTACAGCAGAAGACCTACTGCAAAAATGCATGTTAGAAGGAAGATTGATTTCCACCTCATCACTTTGCATCAACAGTGCTTAATACCGCCTCAGAAATAGCTACTATGAGCAGAAGACTGCAGAGAAAGAAATTCCATTTAAAACACCTTTAAAGGACAGTCTAAGGATTTTGACATTGTTCCAATGCCTTCCAATTCTGCTAATTTTACAGGTTTCACTGTGGCAATAGGTTTGCACAGATTTGAACTGCAAGGTTTCTGCTTACTGCAGAGGAGTGTCTGCTGCTCCCCTGCAAAGTATGCAACTGTGCAGTAACTGATAGTAAAATTAGGCCTTCTGGGACAGGCAATGTTGTTAGTAACACAAGCTCCACTCACATAAACATTAAAGAGGACAGTAAAAGTCTTCATTTCCCACAGCAGACATTGATGAGATTTTTTTTAAAAAAATACCCCTCTCTTGAAACAAAACTGCACTTCAGTCCCACTAGGACACCAAATTGTGTCTGCTGTCACACCATAATTCATACAGGGTCCTGATTTGCTTAATTAGATTCCAATACGACATGACCAGCAACTGCCTTTAAAAAGATGAAATTTAGAATTTACATGAACATACAATGCAAAAATGCACTGATTGATTCCAATTTGCAGTAGTCAACTAAGCTCTTCAAAGAGGCACATGTAACTAATTCAATGTATCCATAGTTTTCATTCTTCCTCTCTAAGCTATAAAAGTTTCCACTGTATGAACATTTTCCTAACCTTTGGTTTCTATTAAAAGATGGAACAAGCCAACTCAGCATTAAACTTCATTGAAAACTAATGATGAGCAGTTTTTCAGTGTTTTGTTTGAAGCGTGGAATTATTACATAGCAGAGCAGGGGGTTCACACATTTTTTCCTTTAACTGGGAAACCAGATGAGAGATGATCTGTCACTATAGGACATGAAACAACACAATGCGGACACACTGCTCTTCCAAGGCAAGAAAAGAACTTTTTAATTTCTGACACCAACATTTATAAATTTCCAAAAGTAACAATGGATTGGAGGGTGAAAGTGCCACCTCTCCAATGACACTAGTCAAACAAACAGTCTATCAAATTTCTCTTCCTCCATAAAAAAAGGTAAAATAATAAGTTATTTACATCAAATGTGTGAGAAAATTCGTTACAAGAATGTAAACATCAGAAGGCTTAAAAAAACTTAAAAAATCAAAGCGACAATGATCCCTCCCCCCTAGTGGACACTGGTGAGGCCACACCTGGGGTACTGTGTCCAATTCTGGGTTCTCCAGAACAAGAAAAAGATGGTCATACTGGAGAGAGGACAGTGACTGGCCACTAAGACAAAGAAGACCAGGGCATTTCTCCTGTGAGGAGAGGCTGAATGAGCTGTGAATGACAGCTGGAGATGAGAAGGTTCAGGGAGATCTCATCAATGGGTATAAACACCTGCAAGGAGGGGGGACAGAGCCAGGCTCTTTCAGTGGTTCCTAGACAGGACCAGAGTGATGGGCACAGACTGAAACATGAGCAGCTCCCTCTGAACATCTGGGAACATTTTTTTCTCTTTGGGAGTGACCAGGCACTGACTGAGGTTGCTCAGTGGAGTCTCCAGCCTTGGAGATATTCAGATGCTGTCATGACACAGACCTGTGCCAAGTGCTCTAGGATGACCCTGCTTGAGCAGGCAGGTTGGACCTGATGACCTCCAGAAATCCCTTCCAATCTTAACCATGCCGTGATCCACCAAAGAAGCAACCTTTCTACAGAGCTCAGTATTGCTCTCTTCTATTCATACAGGTGCTTGGAGACAAGAACATGACATAAGCACAAAAATATGCAGCAAGTTATTGTCAGCTTCAGCATCTCATCTACGAACACAAAACTAGTCTTGGTTTCATCAGAGCTTGGAGTGTAGCAGCTTCAAAATCAGCTCATATTCACAAAGGAATACTGTCTCCTGACACCAAAGTCCCATCCACTTACTACTATTGCTTCCTTTGCTCCTTGCTAACAGCTGCTCAGCCGCCCAGGACAGACAGTCTGAAAATTAACCTCAAAAACAGCTCTTGCCTGCATCAAAGACTCGATTCCAAGCACCATAATATGGAAGGGGATAGAGGAGGGAATCCACAGCCATGGGAAAATTTGCTCTGTTGGGCAGCATCATGGTCTAATGTCAAAACAAGCCAAAGTGAAACTTTGCAAGGGCTTTTAAACCAAGCTCTTCCCACATTTCCTTCCTTCTTTCTAATACTCTGCAACAGTGTTCTGAACTTTTGCTACAAACGCAAGCAAAACCAACAGGGCTCTAACATATTAATCTATCAGTATCATTACCAAAAAAACCCCGAATACGCACACAATAAAATATGACAGTTATAGAGCATCAGTCTCATTTGGGTTTTCAGCATCTAATGGACAGCAAGGTTAGACAATCCTGTCCAGAGAAGCTGCAAGATAAGGCAAAGAATCAGTTTCAGTACGGCCACTCACTGATTTAACTAAAGCAAATCTGCCAACATAATTGAATCTAAGAATTATCTCTCAGCTAATCTGTTTGTACTATCAATAAGCCTCTTAGCTGGTCAACCATAAGCAGGATGACTACATGGCATGACTTTTTGCACCCTAATCAATAGGCTCCAATAAAAACAGAAGTATTGATGATTCAAAGTTCAAATAGAGGACAGTTTTAGACAAAGAATAGCATCAGTGAACTCCTGAAATTTACTTAGTAAACATCATGCTATTCACTACAAAGTAAAATAAAAGTGCTTATAAACTCACAGCTATCTCAGTCAAACCACAGAGTAAGCAGGAAGACTTTGAATCAGACACCAAATGGTATCTTGGAAAGCCTATGTTAACAGGAAGTTCATTCTCAAGATTTTTATCTCTCCAAGCAGCACTGATCCCACAACTGAATACACAAAATTGAGGCCTCCATACAGGTGCAGCATTCCAAGGTGTCAGTGGCATTGCCTGTGGAGTTTTAATGATGCCTACATGACCAGGGAAACATACCTTCACAGCACAGGCACTGCAGACCACACACCAGTTTACAGTTCCAGCCTTACATAGCTTCATACAGTAACTCAACTGCCTACAACTGACATGCCATCACTGTCATTTAGTGACTAGAAAGTAGTTCTCTTACTATGTTTTTATGATAACTCTGAAAGCCACTTGGTGTGCAGTCACTACCAGAACCTGTTCCTTTTCACAGCCTTTCTGAAGAACACAAGTGACAATCTCAGTCCCAGCAGAATCAAGGAACATGAGCATCCCAGGGGATGATGCCAGTATGCCTTTGGGCATTTTACATGCAGTTTAAAAGTATTACTTTTGAATGTTGATCATGGTGGCAACACTAAGCTTCTTACAGAGGCAGAACTGCCAGGTACATCTGGAGAAAAGGAACAGTTCAAAAAGAAAAACAGAACTAGTTGTAAAACCTACCTATCAATAACATTTTTCTGACCAACAGGAAAAAGCACAGCTACTATGTCCATACTGTGGTTATCATGGCTCCCAATAACACAGACCAGCTCTACCGGTTTGGCTGTTCTTGCATTAACAGGGAAGTATTGGGAAATAAGAAGTGTGTGAAGTCAAATGACAGTTTTGTAAAAGTTAAAACAGGATTATTCAAAGATACACCAATTAAGTACCTAGCCTAATATTGGAGACTTACTAGAGCAGGCACTGATTTTTACTGAGGCAGAGGGAAATATATTGTTCAAAATTATAAACAAAAAATACACAATTCTCTGCAAATTAACAAGAAACCACCAACCTTGCTTTGAGTATCAAGTATACAACATACAACACCTAGACAACCCAAAATAAATTATGTCCTACAAATGCTATTTCTGGTCCTGGAAGAAGGAGTGCTAAACCAACCCAAACCCTGGAAATCAACAAAATTTAAAGATTTAGGGAAGAAATGTATTTCAAACAAATGTAACTCATACATTGCCTTCTTGCTTAATTATCTCTCCTCTCCCAAGGAAAATTTTAAATAACATAGGAAACTGCTTTGAAGAAAAATGTGTATAGCTTTTAGAAATGGCAACAGGTTTGGTTTTAAACTCTTGCCTTTCAATATTGCAGATACTGCCTCAACAGCACTCATTCTGAGAATCCTTTCCACAGAACTATTAAAAAAAAAAGTATCTTGCATTCAGTTTACAGTCTAATCACAGCAGACACAGTGAGAAGTTTTAGCATTTCTCCTTTTCAGTACTATAGCAACAACAGTAAGAAACATTAATATTGATCAAGTATGCATTTAAAACAAAAAAAATATTTAACGTGCACTAATTTCTGCAATACTAATCTCATTATTCTATCCCAAAGCAGATTGGCTAGAGTATAAATAAAATCCTCAGAGCACACTGAAAGATTAGGATCGAATTACTTCTACAAAAGCAGCTGGTAATCTGTTACAGGAGACAGAATGTGTGAAGCAGCAAGGAGCTCAGGCATGAACTGCAGCAGAGAGGAACAACAGAAGCTCCCACCAGTTCCAGGCAAATCCTTCCAATCTGATCTTGCTCTCTGGTACGTGCAAGTTCGCTTACTCCCACCAGCTCTCACCTGTGCTCCACAAACTGTCGGAGTGCCAAGTTAACAACCATTAACATCCATGGCAAAACTTGTGTATCACATCCTGGTCCTGCCTCATTAGTCAGGACTCTGGATTAAACTAGACAGATGCTCAGAGGCTGCTGCAGCAGTTGGATATTCCACTGGGATTTTAAGCACCCACATACCAAACATGGGGCACCACATATATAAATGCACATGCCTAATCACATTAATGCTTCCCTGGCATATTGTTGTGCTGCCCAAGGCCATAGAACAGGCACCAAGATGCAGTATGAATTTTTTATTCATAATTGAACAAAAGATGAACAAATGATTTTTGTCTGGTATGGGATTTTTTTGCACTAGAGCCAGAGATCCTACTTCTTTCCACTACTGTCATCTATCATTCAGTTCAATCTGCTGGCAAGTGGGAGTTCATTCATGCAACTGACAGAAACTTTTGTTTTACTTCAACAGAAATTTACATTCTATCCATTCTATCTGTTCATACAGCTGTCTGGTCTTCACTCAGTAGTTCACATTAAAAGCTGAAACCTCTTGCCTTCCACTAGGTTTTTTACCATCCTGGTTTTCCTCGCTTGCAATGATGTTCATTGAAAAACAGTGAAGTAAGTTTAAAGGCTTAATATAATTTTCTAATTGTCATCACAGATTGCTCTGACTCAGTCAAAACAGGTTACAGTGCCTCAGAGAAAGCACAGTTTTGTGAATATAGTCCCTGGGCTTGGAGACAACACTCCCTCCTCCAGGCTTCTTCTGGTAACTCCAAAAGAGCCCTACTAGGACAAACATGTTTAAACCCGGAGTAATTCCAGCACAGGTAGAAGGCAGGGCACTACAAACAGTACATGCAACTGTGTACACACAGCAGTAAAACAGGCACATATGGCAAACTGGTCATCATAACTGTTGTTTGGTTTTGTTTTAACATTTTTGTTGTTGTTTGCTTTTTTTTTTTTTTTGCTGTTGCTTTCCTGATTGCAAAAACCATTACACCCACGACTTAATCTCAGCGGACTGAAAGGTTCAAATAAGGTTACAGATTGCAAGGCAGAAAAAAGTGTCCGCACGGAGACTTCTCGTGAAGTCGGAGAGAGGGAGAACATGATCCCTGGTTCCCACTCTTTAACAGATGTTCTATTTCTTTGGAAATTTCCTAACTCTTCCCTAATTTTACCTGAAAAAACCCTCCCCTACAGATTAAGTTTCAAAATCGTCAGATGCAAACCAAAAGAGGCACCAAGATCTCAAACTTGCTAAAAAACATAATGGAATATTTTAGTCATTTGAAACAGTGGAATACTGCCAAAAGCTATCCGTAATCCCCAACGCTGAAGAAACCGAGTCAGTATTTGCAGGTCCCTCTGCGATGACTAGAAAGCTACTTCTGCACGCAGGGGCCCTTGTATCTGGGAACAGCAGCAGTTTAGCGGTAAGTAATGCAGAGGCACAATTCTGCGAGCGATTCTTGACCTTCGGTACGCAATTCCACTCATGTGCTTCTTTCCTTTCAGGGCGCGGAAGGGACAAAAGAGCACAGGCAGCAGAGCCGGGCGCAGCGCCCGCCCCCAAGCCAGCCGGCTGTGAAGGTCGAGGGGCCCGAGGAGAAGGAAGAGCGGCTGCACCTTGCTCATCCCCGTTCCGCAGCTCGGCGAGCGCTGCAGGCCTCGCCCGCGCACCGCAGTCCCCGCAGGCGCCCCGCGCACCCCCTCGCTCCTCTGGGGGCGAGCGGGGGCAGAGGCGGCCGCGCCGGTGCCGCCGCGCATCCNNNNGGGGCAGCAGGAAGGGGCGGGAGGCAGGGAACGCCGTCGGCGGCCACCTCGGCGGCCGCTGGCTCGGTAGTCGCAGCGCTCCCTTTCCCGCCCCCCGGAGGCCATTACCTCATGGCCCAGCCCTGCCGCGGAGGAGGGGCCGAGCGTCGCCCGGCAACCGGCCCCCTGCCGCGGGACGGGCTGGGCGAGCTGGGGACAAGGATGCCCGCGGATGGCGGGAGAGGTTTGTCGCCGTGCGGAGCAGCCCGAGCGCGGCCGCGGGCAGCGCTGCCCGCCACTGCTCCCACAGCTCCCGGGACACGCACAACCGACCTGGGCTGGTTTGGGAGGCGGAGAGGGCAAGAATGATTACAGGATATGTTAAACAGCAGAAAATCTTCAAAGGAAGTATTTGCTATGACTGTCCCATATACAGAGAAATGTCTCAAGTCCAAGTTCTTTTCCACTCTTTTTTGGTGGTGCCCCGCGACAGGACAAGGAGCAATGGCCATAAACTAAATCACAGGAAGTTTCAACTCAACATGAGGGGGAGCTTCTTTATATTGAGGGTGCAGATCGCTGAACAGGCTGCCCAGGGAGGTCGTGGAATCTCCCTCTCTGGAGACATTCAAGACCCTCCTGGATGCGTTCCTGTGTAACTTGCTCTCGCTCACCCTGCCTTGGCAGGGGGATTGGACAAGATGATCTACAGAGGTCCCTTCCAAACCTATCCTGTGATAAACGTAATAATTATGGGGGGAAAAAAAAAAAGTGAGAAACCCAGAACAAATCAGGACTTCATATATTTGCAGCTCACAGAACTATTTATTGGAGGAAGGTTTGACTGTTTTTGTCTGCTGGCAAGGGAGGAATAGAACTGCGTTCAAGGTTACAGCTGGTAAGACTAAAAAAAAAAAAAAGTTGCAGTCATGCTGGTAGTGACAGGATTCCAGAAGCATGGAATAACCTCTACAGAGTGTAAATGAATTCAGGGCTTGACCCCGAATAACCCATAAAAAGAAATGATCCAACCCTTCACAGATGAAAACAAAGAGAATCCCAGATGGGAATATATGCTTGTGGGTGACAGAAAAGAGAGGAGAAATATTGCGAGGGCAACAAGATTCTCAGGCAGCCGCCTTCTGAGCAGGCGTGCCTACAGAGCAAATCCCCTGCTAGTGATTTAAATGGGGTATGTGAGTCAACCTAAAAGCTTGGTGCTGCTGCCAAAAGGCTGCTCTCCCCACTTCTCCTGTGGAGGACTCAGGCACTCCCAGTTTTCCCAAGGGCTGGTTCTGCTGCTCAGGATTCCTCAGTGAGTGACTCAGTTTACTAACCTCACACAGAACTAACTGTATTTTTTCCTTGTTGGTTTTCTGCCCCGTTACTGAACTGAACTGATTCACCCTAACATCATAAAAATATGGAATGAGCACAAAAGATGAGTTGAAACCATTAGTCTGGGAGGAAAGGGACCCACCCCTCTGGAAACCTTGCATTCTTAAATCATCTCAGTAGCCTCATCTAAATCCTCCCTAAAATAGAAAGTTCATGTTACTGCTAAGAAGTCTAACAAAAAGGTTGGTGCCTTCCACTTCTCACCCTTAGCTGAGTCCTCCCATTGCTCCTTTTGCTAAATCTTGAATACATGTGACCCTTGCCAGTGGGCAAGCTAAATCAGGAGGCTTTAAAAAAGGGTTGTTTTCTGATTAATACTGAAACAGCTAACTATGAAGTCAGATGAGTGACAGAGGTTGCACAAGAGAGGAAACAACACTGGAAGGTTACAAAAGATAGATGGACCCCGCAAAGCAGCAGCTAGGAACTTGTTATAATGTGTAACATAAGGCCAAGATGGCAGTGAGGACTAATGGTCTGTACAGTGAAAGAGAAGTAATTTTGAGGAACAAAAGTTTGGTCTGTGCTTTACATACTATAAATGAGAAGCGGGGGGGGGGGGGGGGGGGGGGAAAAAAAAANAAAAAAAAAAAAAAAAAAAAAAAAAAAAAAAAAGGCAGCTTTCAGTTCCAGAGAAACAGAGGAAGACACAGAACAGAAGCATCTTGGAATCCAGCCCAGGAAGAAAATCAAATGCTGAAGGGGAAAAAAAAAAAAAAAGAGAGAAGGCAGAGGGAAAACCAGGAAGTAGAGAAGCGAATATTCTCACCAAACACAGCAAGAAACAGATGTTCATGGTTGTAGGTTTCTTATTGAGAAGAACCAATTGACCTGTCATGTCTGTAAGGAACAAGGATTTGAGATGTACTGCTGAGACTGAAAAGACTCTTGTTAAAGTGAGCAGAAGTCCTTCACAGTGGGAGAGTGGGAGACATGGCAATGACACACACTATTTACACTCAAACACAGTATGTAGAAATGAGAACTTGGGACTATGGGATTGCCAGGCCCTTGCATGCTAGGTGTGCATCTGTACACTGGTCATATGACATGGTAGCAATTGTTTGGTAGTGCTGTGCCAAATCCTCCTGATGATTTTTTTGGTCATGTGGTGCTATAGTGCACATAAGCATACTCCACTGCATTGCTATCACAAGCTCAATTTATCCACCTAATAATTCCAAAGCTGGCAATTGGTGCAGTAACCAAATACTTGCAAAAAGTTTCCTAGATTTCTCTGCTCTCCTTCTGTTTTCATCATCTTTTCCATTTCCTCTCTCTTCTTGATTTTATCATATATGATATTATCATCATATGATATTTTCATATTCATTCTCAATTTTGCTTCCTTGATTACATCTCTACAAGAGACTTTATTTCCACCCTGCTAAAATACAGGACCTTTCAAATGTACTTTTCAGCAAGCATGCTGTTGTTTTTCTTGTAATCCTCACCATTCGCTGTCTGTAGAACCTCCTTTATAGGCCCTGTAGAGTAATCAAAGAATGCAATAAAAGCTTTAAAAGCATTAGAAACCAGTTTAAGAAATGTCTGATTAGTTTGCCAGCTGAAGACTCCAATGCAGCTGCAGTTGTGGGACAAACTATGTTAATCTCAGAGAACAAACTAATTCCAGTGGGCATTAACAAGTGTTTGGAGAGAAAAAAAATCTCTAAAACATACCCTGGGTTTCTGAATAGCTGCCATGGAGTTAAGAAGAAAGGAGTTGCAGCGCTTTCTCTTTTTGTTCTTCCTGCTTGTACCTGGTGTTGCTGGCCCCATTTCTCACTCTTTTATATCAGTGTGAACTAAGTAATGCTGCAAATTCTTTAAAAATATCTTTGAAGTGTCTGCATAACACTGCCTGTACAACATCGTTTCTTGTTTAAATGGTGTTTTTTGTAAAGCTGTCATTGCTTTTACCTGAATCTGTATCAAAACACACAGATTGTTGCAAGTTGTCTCACAGAGCACATGAAAATTAAAAAAGTACTTCTGACTGATTTTTTCTTGGTTGATGTTTGGAGGTTTTGTTTCTTTTGAAGGGGGGTTTTTTGTTTATTTATTTGTTTTGTTTTACAGGACGTTTTTCAATGCTACCTTTGCTGGTAAATCAGCAGAAAAGCTTTTCTTGTTCAGAGCTTTTTACTTCTTTCAGCTAGCATCAGGCAGCATCCATGCCTTCCCCTTCTACAACTGCATCTCTGCTGGAAACTTCTTTCCTGTATAGGGGTTGCATCCTTCAGGAGCAGTACCAAATTATGGAATTGGCCTGAAGCGTTATTGTGGCTATGACCTAAGGAGAGCTGATGCTGATTTGAGAAAAACCACATGGAAAATGAGAGGCTAAATAAAAATAAAATTTAAAAGTCACTTTATGGACCAGCTAAAGCATAAACACAAGCTGAGGAGAGAAACAAAATGAAAATATTTTAAGCAGAAAACTCATAAAAATTTTCTTCATAGTGGATCATAAATAAAAATTATGGCAAAAGAAGCATTATTCCAGATCTTACAGTTTGAGAAAAAAACCAAATGGTGGCAAACAGTGACTCAGAGGATGGGGTTTTGCACATATTTTGCATTAATGAGATCCAAGCTGGAATAAATAGTTTGTAAAGCTCAGACTAGCATTATAAGTGAAGTCAAGTACACAAACAAAGAGGAAATGAAATGCTAGATAGTGGGATAACGATAAATGTGTCAGGCATGCATTTTGCAAGAAAAGGAAAAAACACATGTAATCAAGCAAAGTCAAATGAAAATTACACCATGGAATGATGATAATACTTCTGACATTATGAATTTTAATCAGAAAGCAAAAGTTATTCTGAGTATACAGTCTGAATCTTCAGAGTATGCAACATAAAAGCCACTGCTTGCTGCTGAAAAAGTGAATTTGTATACGTGATAAAGAAGCATGACTCTTGTGTGAGTACAAACTGCTGGATGTAATTGAAGAAAATGGGATGTTCTCCTGCCATGTTATACCTAGAACAAATGAAAATAATTCAACTAGCATAGCATGCTTTACACACTGTCTATTGCTTTAGAACAAGAAATGGTTTGATTATTGAAATAGACACAAAAATAAATAATTTTACATAATCTCAAAATTACATAAGCAGAATGATAGTCACTGAAAAAGCAAAATATTGACAAGTCCTATTCAGCTTCCCTGTCTCAGCAAGACAGTCATCATCATATTTTGGAAGCCAGCAAGTAGGCTTAGGTGTTAAGAATGCTGTTAGTAGTGAACCTTTCAGCAGAAGAGTATCAGCTCTGCCAGCCAGGCTCACAAAGCCAGTATCAAAGCTGATTATACTCAGGAATGTGATATGAGAAATGCCTGGCAGAAACTGTGGTAATCCATTACAATTAACCCCATCTCCATAGTGGTTAATACAAACAAACAAACAAACAAACAGGATGTTGGTCCTGACTGCATTATCATATACAGAGCAGTTGTTGATTTCCCAGGGAAACCCAATTATTTTGGGTTTATTATTACCAAGGTAATATGCCAACCTTTAAAGGTATTAACTCAGAGAGTATTAAAACTTTCAGCATATCTCACCACATCTCTTTCCAACCTTAGGCATATGCAAAGCACTGAGACCATAACAGAGGAAGAGGAACCACAAGCATGGTATTCATGTAGTATTGGTGACCTTGTGAGTTGATCCAGTGAGATTTAGAGCCCTGTTATCTGACAAGAAACCACTAGCAGTTTTTTTTCCTCACCAGTGAGGCAAAACTTTGAACCACCGCCTCACCAGTGAGACAAATTTTGAAACATTATTGCAAAATACAAACTATTTTGTAATAATGTTTCAAAAGTGTAGCGGGCAACTCTTTGTTTGAGAAAACAAATTTTCAAACGAGAATCCAAGAAAGCGCCTAAGAATTTGAAAAGTCATTGTTATTTCCAAATATCAGAAATATATGATAGTAAAACAGCAACATTTGAATTTATTTAATGAATTTGAGATGGACCAGTAAGTACAACAAACTTGTACTAGAAAACCAAGGTGACAAAATCATAATACCATACCAAAATGATATAATAATCACATATTAATGTTACCACAGAAATACAAAAATAAAGAACAAAGTTTCACTTAAACAATCAAAATACGTGCTAGATTGAAGAGGACGTTAGAAAACAATCTGAAAATAAAAGCGCAAGATAAAGATGTGCCTATGTCCACCAATCTGCCAAAAAAGGTCAAACACCAGAAAAGTGGCTCTATGCACTTCCCAGGAATGACAGCACTGTCAAGCAAATGGAACATAAGAGTATTTTATTTGAGCAACTGAATCATCATACCCTAGATGCTGAGAATAGAAATTCTCTTGAGAATGGGGTCAGTCTGGAATAGAAATAAACACCGTGTACCAACAAGATGGGACAGAGCATGAGTAATCATGATATCTGGAAAAAAAAAAAAAAGAAGAAAGAAAGAAAAATAAAAGCTAGTACATATGGCAAAATAAAACAACTGTATAGCATTTTCAACAGGCATGAGAGCACACTGAAGAACACATCTTACAAAACATGGAAACACACCTTAAAATTAAAGGCTACTGCTCAGACTTTTGAGAACCAGGCAAAATGTCAGAGGCTTATGCAGTACCCATTGAGGGTAGAGCAGTGAAGTATTTAAACATGCCTGAACTATGTGCTTGCAATCACGAGATCTTAGTTTGCCTTAAATTAGATCATATATTTATTTGAGAACAAGAATTTGATTACATCTGACTGTCCCATCTAATAGCCAGGCAAATAGCAAGCTGAGTTTGCTGCACAGATTGCTAGGAGTATTGAAATGGTGCAAACAAGACAGAGAATATTTTGCATTCCGTTCTTGAATGCTGAAAATATTCCCATAGAAAAGTTCACTGTAGTTGAGTACAATGCTTGAAATCATGTTAAGTAACAGGATAAAGGAGTAAGAGACTGAAACAGTAAGTAAAAGGCCAAAGATAAGAGTCTTTTAATTAGAACCCTGTTCTGTATTTGTAATACTTTATTTCTGCAAGATTACTCTCATACCTGAAGCAACATGTTAGAAGAGAGAATCCTCCATTCTTTCAGCAAATCAAAGGGAAAATTCCCCATCTGGAGTATATTGAAACTGTGCACCCAGATTGTAAAAAACATATGGACATGTGATGAAATGTGTATCAACAATAAAAAAGTGCCCATAGCTCCTAATAAGGAGGGGTTGGAAAAAAAGGTGGTGTAAGTCAACATATCTGCCTATGTCTGCCTTTAATTACACTGATTTTTTTTTATCATGGAGACATTTAATTTCAAAAGCTATAAATGTCTGGTTCAAGTGTTACTAAACTTTTTAAAAAGTTTATTTTAGTGTGTTTCTCTCGCTTTATTTTGTAGTGCTATTGCCACTATTATATGAAGAATTCAGCAGACGTCATTAATGTTAAAGTTCATACAATCTCACTCCCCCAATATGGGGTATTTACCCCCTTTGCATAAAAACAATCCTAACCTGGAAAAGTGTACATAGGATGAAAAATGAGACATCTGGAAGAAAAGACAGTAACTTGATAGTTGTTGTGGCTTAGTTTTATCTTCTTGGACAGGGACAATGAAATTGACTTATTCTAAGATATGCCATTGAACTGCTGCCAGGACTTGTGTGCAACTGAGCTGATACTCTATTCCTTCTTCTTTATATCAGTCATTCTTATCGCAACCACAGATAAAATACACATTTTTCTGAAATCTAAATAAATTCCTCTTCAAAGCATACTTTTCTTGTGTTTATTAATAGAAAGTGATGTCTACTTACGCATTTGGTTTATTTATATCTAGTCAACCACTCATTTACATTAAAAACAGAATGGAAAAATTATCTTACTTGTGCAGCTTCAAAGCTGTAGCTTCATTGATAATTACAAGTCACCTCTGCAGTTATTGAAAACTTACAGTGTAAAATGGGACAGAGCACCAATTTTCTCAGTCTGTCTTCATAGCAGATATGTTTCAGACCCCTTATCCCTTCATGGCCTCCCCTGGACTTGCTCCAACACTTCCATGTCTTTCTTATTTTGAAGGCACCAGAACTGGATGCAGCGCCCCAGGTAGGGTCTCACAAGAACAGAGAGTACAGGGACAGAATCACCTCCCTCGCCCTGCTGGCCATGCTTCTTTTGATGCAGTCCAGGATACCTCTGGCTTTCTGGGCTGCCAGCCCACACTGCTGGCTCATGTTGAGTTTTTTGTCAACAATGAAGAGGGGTTTCGGGTTTGTTTTTTTTTCCTTTTCAATATTACAGGGGTTTAAAATCATGCTGAAATCTCCTTGAGAGTGGGAGTAATAAAATTGACCATCTGTTATCATGCCGCCTAGAGGAAACATTGAATCCTTCCTGTAAGTGTACTATTTCTTTTTTCAATATTGGTTGAAATGCATCAATGGGTTCAAACCTGTTAGGAAGTCAAAATAAAGGTGAGACGATGAGAAAAAACGGAATTCTTTACAGCTTGCTCCAGAGCAAATGCTTTTAAATGTTTTGTTAGAATCACAGAATGGTTTGAGTTGGAAGGGACCTCAAAGACCACCTAGTTCCAATCCCCTGCTGTGCCCAACCTTTCACTATACCAGGTTGCTCAAAGTCCCATCCAACCTGGCCTTGAAGAATTCCAGGGATGGGACATCCACAGCTTCTTTGGGCAACCTGTGACAGTGTCTCACCACCCTCACAGCAAATACTTTTTTGCCTAATATCAAACCCAAATCTACTTTCTTTCAGTTTGAAGGCCCTTGTCCTGTAGCCACAGTTCCAGATGTTGCCCAAAAGAAAAGGGATTTTTCAAGGGTCTTAAAAAAACAAAACCAGACAAGAAAAAATGAAAAAGAAAGAAAAAAACAAAAACCCAAAAAACACAAAACCAAACCAAACCAAATCCCCATAGAATGAAAAAACAAGTGAAAACTCCATGCTGTTGTTAAACATAGAAATCCCTTGTTTCAAGGGTTAAATTTTGTCACAAGAAAAGCGTCCATCAGCTAGGCGCTTGCAGAAGGCCTAGTTGGCAGGGCTGAGGACGCTATCTGCCGTTTTGACCGCGGAGGTTGCACAGAGCAGCCCCACCAACGGAGGCCGCCGCCGGTACCCGACCTTTCCCGAGGGACGCGCCAGCCCCCGCGGCTCCCCACACCAACATCCGGGAACTCCGCCCACCCTCCCCGCTCGCCGCCCGGTGGTCCCGCCCTGACGTAGGAGCCCCTTAGCCCAATGGGGCTCCACTCTGCTTCCGGCGTCCGGCGCCGTCTCCTGGAAACGGGCGAGGGGTGGCGACCATCCGAGTAGCGTGCGGGGGGGTGCGGGGACGCAGCCCGGTGGGATCTGGCGGTGCGTTCCAGCTGGAATAAAGGACAGCAAAGCGCTCCGGTTCCCGGAGTCACCCTGCCTGCTGAGCCGGTGCCTTTCCCGCTTGCCTGTATTTTGTGGCACGCAGGGACCAGTGTCCCGTCCCCGACACGGCCACCGGGGCATGGGACACTCCGTCCCGGGGGCGGGGCTCCGCCGTTTCGGTTGATGGCGGCGGCGCGGCGGTGATCTATCCCGCGCCGCACTAAGGCTGTTGTTCGCCTCCTTTCCTACCGGGTCCATCCCCGGCACAGGTGCGACTGTCGTTCCCCTCTTTTCCCAGCTGTTGCATCCCCCGCACACAGATACGGCTGTCGTTCCTATCCTTTCCCACCGGGTCCATCACCGGCGCAGGTACGGCTGTCGTTCCCCTCTTTTCCCAGCTGTTGCATCCCCCGCACACAGATACGGCTGTCGTTCCTATCCTTTCCCACCGGGTCCATCACCGGCGCAGGTACGGCTGTCGTTCCCCTCTTTTCCCAGCTGTTGCATCCCCCGCACACAGATACGGCTGTCGTTCCTATCCTTTCCCACCGGGTCCATCACCGGCGCAGGTACGGCTGTCGTTCCCCTCTTTTCCCAGCTGTTGCATCCCCCGCACACAGATACGGCTGTCGTTCCTATCCTTTCCCACCGGGTCCATCACCGGCGCAGGTACGGCTGTCGTTCCCCTCTTTTCCCAGCTGTTGCATCCCCCGCACACAGATACGGCTGTCGTTCCTATCCTTTCCCACCGGGTCCATCACCGGCGCAGGTACGGCTGTCGTTCCCCTCTTTTCCCAGCTGTTGCATCCCCCGCACACAGATACGGCTGTCGTTCCTATCCTTTCCCACCGGGTCCATCACCGGCGCAGGTACGGCTGTCGTTCCCCTCTTTTCCCAGCTGTTGCATCCCCCGCACACAGATACGGCTGTCGTTCCTATCCTTTCCCACCGGGTCCATCACCGGCGCAGGTACGGCTGTCGTTCCCCTCTTTTCCCAGCTGTTGCATCCCCCGCACACAGATACGGCTGTCGTTCCTATCCTTTCCCACCGGGTCCATCACCGGCGCAGGTACGGCTGTCGTTCCCCTCTTTTCCCAGCTGTTGCATCCCCCGCACACAGATACGGCTGTCGTTCCTATCCTTTCCCANGCTTTCCCCCTTTCCCGCCGGCTCCATCCCCGCACACAGGTACGGCTCTCGTAGCTTTCCCCCTTTCCCGCCGGCTCCATCCCCGCACACAGGTACGGCTCTCGTAGCTTTCCCCCTTTCCCGCCGGCTCCATCCCCGCACACAGGTACGGCTCTCGTAGCTTTCCCCCTTTCCCGCCGGCTCCATCCCCGCACACAGGTACGGCTCTCGTAGCTTTCCCCCTTTCCCGCCGGCTCCATCCCCGCACACAGGTACGGCTCTCGTAGCTTTCCCCCTTTCCCGCCGGCTCCATCCCCGCACACAGGTACGGCTCTCGTAGCTTTCCCCCTTTCCCGCCGGCTCCATCCCCGCACACAGGTACGGCTCTCGTAGCTTTCCCCCTTTCCCGCCGGCTCCATCCCCGCACACAGGTACGGCTCTCGTAGCTTTCCCCCTTTCCCGCCGGCTCCATCCCCGCACACAGGTACGGCTCTCGTAGCTTTCCCCCTTTCCCGCCGGCTCCATCCCCGCACACAGGTACGGCTCTCGTAGCTTTCCCCCTTTCCCGCCGGCTCCATCCCCGCACACAGGTACGGCTCTCGTAGCTTTCCCCCTTTCCCGCCGGCTCCATCCCCGCACACAGGTACGGCTCTCGTACCTTTCCCCCTTTCCCGCGTGCATTCGCGGCCGTTACCCGGCGGAGCGCGCGCGCCCAGCGGCCCCTCACCGCCCCCTCCCCCCATCCCTCACCGCTCCCCCCCATCCCTCTCCGCCTTCCCCTTCCCTCCGCCGCCGTCCCTCGGTCCGAGTGCGGGAGCGGACCCGGGGCAGGGCTGGAACCCCACGCTGGAACGCCCCTGAGACCCCACGGCCCTCTCCCCTTTGCTGCAAGTGGGTCGGGAGGCGGCTGTGTCTGCGGGGCCGCCGTGCAGCGCCTCAGGCCTGGCAGACCCCGACGGAGCTGGGAGCGCAGCAGATTGTGGGTCGTGCACGGGCTGCTCAGTTCGGAGTGGTTTGGCCATTCCCTCGTAAAGAGAGGGACCCGCGTCTCCTTGGTGTGCTGGTCCTGTTTCCAGCCCAGATCAAATCAGTTCCCCCGGTGCCTGGAGGCTGCCGCTTTGGGTGCTTCTGTGGAGGTTCACACCTGCTTCGTTACAGGTGGTGGCTTATGAGGCTTCCATAATGGCCTTCTTACCTCATCTTTTCACCTTTTGTATCAGTTTATTTGATCTCTTTTTACTTTGTCTCAAAATCCATCTGTTTAATGTCTGTTTTGTGTGTCAGAGAGCTGTGGGTGTCCCATCCCTGGCAGTGTTCAAGCCCTGGTTGAATAGGACATTGAATACAGTGTTCTGGTGGGATGTGTTCCTGCCCACAGCAGGGGCGTTGGAACGAAATGATCTTTAAGGTCCATTCCAACCCAAGCCATTCTATGTTTTTATGATTCTATGCTCCATTGGTTTGTGTACTGGAATAAAGGCATAGCCATTACTCTTGATAATCAGAGACTATTCTCTTTTCCTTGTAGCCTCTTGCATTTTTACAGATAATACCATTTAGAATTTGTATCTACTAGCCAGTCTATTACTTTTTGAATGTGATTTTTGGAAGTGCAAAATTCACCTTTTCAAACTTTTGATCACATATCCTGAGAGGAGGTCTAATGTAAAGTAATTATATTCAATCTTTCTGGAAGTATGGAATCCCTATTCATGGTAATGGGGAGGGTGACTACTATACATGAATGGCCATTAAATTTGAAAGCTTCCCCTTTCTCCTCCTTTCTTTAGGTTTATTTGTTTACAAGACTAATGCCATCTTTCCAGTCTGTTGCCTGTGAAGCATCCTAAAGCATGGAGAACTTTGTTTTGTATGAGGAGATTGGAAGAGGAAATAAAACAGTTGTTTATAAAGGAAGAAGAAAGGGGACAATTAATTTTGTTGCCATTGTTTGCAGTGATAAATGCAAGACAGCTGGAGTAGCAAACTGGGTAAGTAATGGGGTTTCTTTTCCTGCTAAATCTGAGAAAAAAAATACAGCCTTCAAAATTCCGGTTGCACAAGTTATAGGAAAGTGCCATGTGCTTCTTTAGATGGAGTTTGTCACATTTAGACCAGCTTCTCAAGATTTTAAGTTCTTATTCTTTAAATGCAGTCTCCTTTTAATGTATATATTTCTTCATGTGATTTTATTGATTTTTAGATCACATGCATAAACACATGTTTACAGTCTTACTGTTTCTGTGATGTGTTAGTGAACTCGTAAAAGTAGTTACATGTGGTGGTTTGCTTTATTTTGTTATTAGTTGTGCAAATCCAGGGGTAGCAGTTACTTCCAGTAAACAATCAATTTCTTTCTTAGAAGAAGAAATTGTTTTTGATGAAATAATATAATTTAAGCTGAATCAATTCTGATTTGTAAAACCTTGGCAAAGCTTTAAATATGATACTGTCTGGAAAGGAAACTGATGCAGTTGTACAGTTCAAATATAACTGTTCCAGTAGATACATTTTGTTTCTGTAGTGGGCTAGCCTTGGCTGGATGCCAGGTTCCCACCAAATCTGCTCTATCACTCTCTTCTTCACCTGGACAGGAGTCAGAAAATACAATGAATGAGTCAAGATAAGCATAGGGAGAGATCACTCACCAGTTGCCTTCACAAGCAAAACAGACTCGATTTAGGGAAAGTAATTGAATTTATTGCCAGAGTAGGATAATGGTAAATAAAACTAAATCTTAAAACACCTTTCTCCCACCCCTCCTTCTTCCTGGGCTCAGCTTTATTCCCAATTTTCTCTCTCCTCCCTTGCCAGAGATGCAGGGAGATGGGGAGTGGGGTCAGTTCATCAGATGCTGTCTCTGTTGCTCCTTTCTCCTCATGCTCTTCCCCTCCTCTAGCATGGGGTCCCTCCCATGGGAGACAGTCCTCCACAACCTTCTTCAGTGTTGGTCCTTCCCATAGGCTGCAGTTCTTCATGCCCTGCTCCAACGTAGGTCCTTTCCATGGGGTGCAGTCCCTCAGGAAGAGGCTGTTCCGTGTGAGTTCCCACAGGGTTACACATCCTGTCAGCGACCGACAAGGGCTCTTCTCTCCATGGGTCTGCAGGTCCTGCCAGGAGCCTGCTCCAGCCCAGACTTCCGAGAGAGTCGCAGCCTCCCTCAGGTTTCCACCTGCTCTAGAGTGGGGTCCAGCACAGGCTGCAGGTGGATCTGTGCTCTGCCATGGACCTCCATGGGCTGCAGAGGGACAGCTTTGCCTCGCTGGCCTTCACCAGGGGAATCTCTGCTCCAGCTCCTGGAGCACTTTCTGCCCCTCATTCTGCACTCACCTTGGTGTCTGCAGGGTTGTTTTGTTGCACATTCTCACTCCTCTCTCCTGCTGCTGTTACACAGGAGTGTTTTCCCCCCTTTTTAAATGTTATCCTGGAGGTGCTGCCACCATCACTGGTGGGTTGGCCATCAGTGGATCTGTCTTGGACCTGGCTGAAATTGGTTCTGTCAGACACGGGGGAGCTTCCAGCAGCTTCTCACAGAAGCCAGTCCTGTAGACCTCCCCACCTGGATACGGAAACCTTGCCATGCAAAACGGATACAGTTTCATATTCCCTCTTATTGTTTCAAAGATCATTTCTTGCGAACGTTTTTGTTCTTAGGAGTGTATTTGCCTTACAAATCACTTGGGGATGCCTTACACACCACTCTAGCAAGAAGCAGGCTTCTGTAGAGATTAGGCCACTTAGATGTTATAGAAATACAGATTTTCAGGGTCTCTTGAATAGTTTTCTTTGTCTGGTAAGATTAAGAATGATGGAAAAGCTTCTTTTCACTTCTTGCTGGATTACCTCTCATTTGTATTCTTAATGAAAAAAAAAAAAAAGTAGGAGTGCAAGTTTGACTCCAAATTCTGATTTCCAGTTTATTATTTAGTGGTGTAGGAGGGCTAAATAATATTTATAATTTTGAGTTGGGAACTTACTAGGTTTTATTCTGTATTTTAAAAACAGGTGAGTTGGGCAGGGTCTGTGAGGAAAGTTATGTTTTCTCAACATACATGTAACCTTAAAATACTTGAAGAATAATGTTAGTGCACTAGAAAAGGCAAGAGAACAAGTAGCTAATCTAGAGTAGATTGTATTGTTTCTTGTTCCCATGCCTCAAGTCCATATAAATACATTTATGTCTTTCCCCCACTTGAGTATGTTAAAAATTTCACTCTAGGTTCGTCTGACTCAGGGACTAACACATAAGAATATAGTGACATTTTATGAATGGTATGAAACAAGCAGCCATCTCTGGCTTGTAGTGGAATTATGCACAGGTAAGATAAGCTCAAAGGTAAGTATTTATAGAATGAGTATTTATAAGAGATTTCTTGCAGCTTCTCTACAGCAAATGCTTAGATCTTTGAAAAAAGTGTAAATATCTGATTATTAACTTGAGAATCCTGTTTATATATAAAAGTGGTTTTGCTCTTGGAAACATTTTTAGAAATCAATTGAAATCATGCTTCTCCTCTGCTTCACTGTATGCATCTTTGAAAAGTTAGTTGAGTTACATAATGCCGGTTTTTAAGAGCTGAAGAGAGAAGGCCAATCAGGGAACATAAAAGCAAATTGTGAATAGTCAGAAGGTAGCTCAGTAAGAATTACTTGAGAAATTTTCTAAGGACTGGCATCTTTGGCATTCTTTTTTAAAAGACATCAAGGAGCAAATAAATTCTAAAGACTTAATATTTTCAAATTAATTTTTATTCAAAGGGCAATTCAGCAGCTAAAGTGAATGATTTAAATTTTTTTCCTATTCAGTATAAGTATTTTGATTTCCATGTTAAAATTATAATTTGGAAACTCTGAGAACCCAGAACTGCATTAAGTTGTTCACTTAGTTTTGGTAAGTTCTTATCAATCTATTAAAGGAATCTTGTAAAGCTTTCTTTAATTGTGATGACTACATGTTTTAAACTTCTGACAGCGTGCTTTCCTCCATATGGAAAAGAACGAAAAACGAGCCAATATGCATGTGATGCATGTTGAGATTTTGGAGTTTGTTTAATAGTAAAAGTCCATGTTACACCCAACCTTTTTATTTATCCAGAATTCTGTTTGAAAAATTACTGAAGAAGAGAACTTACAAGTTCTGAGAAAAAAAGTCAGGTCATTCTTTCAGCGATTAGAAGTGATTTTAATGGCTCATATGGAGGCTTTGGTCTACTTGCTTAGTCTAACTTCGGGGTATGTATTTAAGTTATTAGACAGGCAGCTTTTTATTGTTGAACAATTATCAGGTGTTTTACCTTGCAGTTTTATAGTTTGCTGCAAGGAGAGTGTCTTGGAGCTAACTTACTTAGAATCAGATGTGGATTTATTCTTAATTTTGTTGAGACTTGAAAAATACTTTTGAAATATGGAAGATTTTTCTCACTTGTCTCAAAGATAGTTTCTGTTATCAGATGCAAAATATTTCTGTGTTGCTGGTTTCACTGCTTTTTTTCTTTGTGTGTTTTTTCTTTGTATGCCATATTATGGAAACAGTTTAACTGGAAAATGGCCTGCCTTTAGTTTTAGCAATTGTTCTTAGAAGTTGATAGCCTGCTGTTGGTATTATTTATTCTTTTAACTTGTGCAGCAGGAATCTGGTTAAGGAATTTTAATAAAAGCATGGAGTACTATTACACTGTGAAGTGACACAGTTTCTGGATTTCTTTTTTCCCTTCTGTTTCCTTTGTAAAATAATATTGGAGTCATTTTGAAGTCATGCAGTCAGTTTTATTCCAGATAAAATTAAGATTTTGTCACAGTATTGAAAGTAATTTTTTTGTACATCTTGGGTTTTGTAAGTATTAGATATCAAGAAATATTTTTAATATCTACTGATACTGGTTTTTGATTGACATCTTTTGAAGTTTATGTAATTGGGCATTACTTGTGTGGCCCCTTCTTTATATGCACTTGCTGACTATGTGTGTTTCAGGTGGTTCTCTAGAATCTGTCATTGCTCAGGATGAATGTCTACCAGAAGATGTGGTGAGACAATTTGGTGTTGACCTGGTTACTGGTTTATACCATATTCATAAGCATGGAATTATCTATTGTGAATTGAAGCCTGGAAAGGTGAGGAAGGGTATTATGTATAGGGACACTGGATGTTACGTTTCATGCCATCAGCATTTATTTTATTATTTGTGTTTTACCATTTGGAAGAAGCTTACCTCAGTTGTGAGGTCAGTTGAGTTTTATAAAATATATGAAGACAATCAGAGACAAGTCTGTAGCTTGAATATTTTATTATAGAATTGATTTCTTTACTTGGTATATATCTGATACAATGTGATATATTCCTTTTGATTTGGTGTACTGGTTTAATTTAATGAAAAATTATAGTTTTCTATCCTTGGAGACATAAATTTGTTATTATTCTATCATGCTGCAGAATATTTTGCAGCCATAGAAAATGCTAATGATGGAGTAAATTTAACTAAAGTTTCTTGGTTAATAATTTTCTATATTGTTTGCACATACCATGGAAATTATCATCTTGTTCCTGTATAAAAATACAAATCTTTATATAGTTTCTCATTTTGTGTATGTCTGTAATTTATGTAGAGGTTTGCTGAAGTCTGTGTTTGTTTTTAATTCGTGTAGTCACCAGAATAAAATTGACTATAATAAAATTTTTTTGCTTAGTAGCAATTGGTTTTGACCTTGATCTGTAAGTGATCAAGTTGCCGTTCTCTGAATCTTTGGTAAAATCTTCCACAATTCTACTCAGTTCCTATCATTTGTGGACCCAAAAGCACTAACAATACATGAGTTAAGCGTAGTGTAGATGACTCAGTAGTCTTCCAAAGAAGAGTGCTGCTGTAAAGTGCTCATTTCAACAGAAAGTAAAATGCTAAAGTTAAGGCTTCTTTTGTGCCCTGCCCCCTGCTTCTGGCTGAATGGGCTATTTCTCTAAACAAGGTTTTTGGGATTATGAAGTTTTTAGTTATGAGAATAAGCTGTGACTGGCCAGAGAAAACTGTCATCATCATCAAACAAAATCTGTGAAAGTTTCTGCTACATAAAATGAGAAAAATTCCTTTTTTTTTTCCTCAAATGAAGCCCTGCTTGGTTTTACTAGACTTACATTTTCCTATGAAGTTTTACTCTATTTTAACTATCTTTTCTCTAGTAACATAATTTTTTATTTAGATTTAATAATGAGTAAACAAAAGTGCACATTGAACCTCTTAAGGTTCTATTGGGGTACTTTTGGTTATAAGAAGAAAAACAGTATTGGCATTGACTTAAAAGAAAAACTTCAGTGTTTTTGGTTATAGTGATCCTCTCTATGTACTTATATGGTTTGAGATTGTGATTGTTTTTATAATAAATTATTTCATGTCAGAAATCTCAGTTTTAGTATATGATACTTGCATATTGGATTTTGTTTGTTCTAATAGATTCTACTGGAAGGGTCTGGCACTTTGAAATTCAGTAGTTTTTGCCGGGCTAGAGCAGATGGTGAAGACTTGGAAAAAGTTTTTGCTTTAGCTGGGGCTGAAGAAGGTGAAGATACTAATGAAAACACTCTGCAAGGATACTTTAAAAATATGGTTCAAGGTATGAGATTTTTACTAGCCAGAATTAACTTATACCAAAGAGACAGAATGAAAGTTGGAGTATCAGTGATTATGATAAAGAGAAATTATTTAGAATTAATCCTATTTTGTCTCAGAAAAAAATTGAGCTATGGAATTATTTATGGACTTTTAAAAAGTTTGTGCTGCAGGTGCTCTCTGTAAGATCTGGAACTAAATTCCTGTAAGTTAGAGTTAAAAGTAGACAGAAAATTGGGGAAGTACTACATAGAACTACTGCTTCTTTCATTGGGCACTGCACTGCTGTACTTCCATTGTCCTTTTTGGTGCACATGGTCTAGGTTATTTCTAGTTTGAGGTCAACTCTTTCACTACCTTAAAGAATGATAATTTCATTTTCAAGTCTGAGAAAGTTACTGTGCTTCAGTTTCAACAGGCAAATCCATACAAATGAAGTAGACTGCAAATACTGTGGTTTTTTTCATTAAATCAGAAACTCGGTTTTAATCTTCTGAATCTTTTATTAGTCATTATCTTGGAACATCTCATAGACCTCTATTTCTAAAATAATGATGTCCCATATATCAGTTACTTTTATCAGAAACAACAGAATTCTTCGTCATATTTTATGAGAACAAAGAGAGCTCTCCTTGCTGTCTCCTCCTGAAAGTCCACACAAGATCAGGTCTTTATTCAGGAAGAAATACAAATCTAATCTCTTTCCTGTTGCTCTTCAGAACTGTTTTGATATGTATGGTAATGACCTTTTGTCACTTAAAAAAATAAAACCCAAGAAGAAAATAACCCAAAATAAACTTTTTAAGGGACTATGGAGTTGGCACTTTTACTGAGTTAGTGTAATTTCTTTAGAGATTTTTGAGAACTGATGGGAACTGCTGTAGAAATAGGAACTGTATATTTTATTCCTATATCAAACAAAAGAGATTTGTGAATAAGCTGCTGTAATTTCATATGTGATGTTTTGGTGGGAAAAAAGCCATAACTGTTTAGATCAGTGATTTCATTGGCTAGCTACCTTGTTTTTTGTAACAGAGTTTACTAAGGTTGTGAAGGTTTATTTCTTGGGATAGCTTTAAAAAAAAGAAATCCCAAATTTGATATAATGTAGTTATTTCTGTTACTCATATGAGAATGATTTACCATTCTGCTCAAATTGCTTGGCTCTTAAAGTTGTTAAAGCAAATCAAAACATTCTTTGCATTCATCGCTGTGTTTGAAAAGTGCAGCACAAGTCAGTTTGGTAATTGAAGTGAAATAAACAACAAAGTAGCATATATATTCCTACATAATGCAGTGAAAGTACAGCAGAAAAGTTCCATGGAAACCACTTATATTTGCTATTTCAGTTTTCTTTTATGTTGAGTGAAGATAATCTATAGCTGGGTGAAGTTCGGAGACAAAGTTTGAAGTGTTGAAAAAGAAGAATGCTGAATGAAGAATCAAAGTGCATTAATTATACATTCTGTGTTTTGTAGGCTTTCCATTATACACAGCTCCTGAAGCAATAAAGGGAGACAACTTCTGCAAAGCCAGCGATCTGTGGTCCCTGGGATGTTTACTCTATGAAATGTTCTCAGGTTGTAAGTTTGTATATCTATTTAATATCTGTGATAATGGAAACATAGTTTATGGTCCCAGAGTAAATTCTTATGAATTTTCTAGGGAAGTTAGAACATAGAAAAACTTGAGACAGGTTTTGAAGATTTCTTGAAGAACATACTAACTGTGCTTAAAAGCCAAAAGTGTCTTTATCCAATAATCAGGCAAAACAATACTGTTAAGTGGTCCTATTGACAACAATACTAACCAACATGTAGGATTTAAATACTATTATTTGAAATTATGATAGCCCTCAAATTCTGATGGTATAGTGTTTTTTATCTCCTTGATATTAAACTCTGTGTGCATTATTTTAACCTTTGAAAGAGAAAACTTCCTCACTATTGTAAAACTAGAGTAATTTGGTTCCCTTGCCGTAAAGTACCCATTAGCTTCAGCTGGAAGGAAGCTTCATCACAGAAGAGAATTACACTGCAGCCTTCTTAAACTTTAAGCAAAATACTGATCTGTTGGATCAACACAGTATCACAGATATGGAGATTTCTGTCTTTTCCTGTTGTCTCATGTCTGATTCATACAGGGCTATCATGGTTATCTCCATCAAGCCATCTTTGGTGCCTTTTCTGTGTGTGGTTTCTTTCGCTGTTCATGATGAAAGAATTTAATCTAAGGTTTGGAATTTAAGTTGACAAGAAAACTTGATAAATAGTACTCAGACTGAGGTTGTTTATTTCTTTGGATGCTTTCTCAGGTAAATGAGCTCATGATAAATCATTGTACTTTACAACCATTTTGAAATTTGCCTAACCTGTGAAATACACTTCTGTTTGTTTGTAGGAAAACCACCATTCCTGTCAGAAAGCCGTTCTGAATTAATTGAAAAGATTTTATCTGAAGATCCATTGCGACCAGGACCAGAGAGTAGGGCTCTGTTATTCTTTAATGGATCAAGTCACAGTAAAACTTAGAAAGTTAAAGCATTGGTTTGCCCTTTTTCTTCTGAGGCTTGTTGCAGGAATCAACTAGTTGTCCAAAGTGAATGTTAGCAATGCCTTCCTGTGATCATTTCCTGTTAGTGATGAATACTTGTTTCCCTTTTGACAGTGACATATATAATTTACTTTTAATTGTTAACACTGAATCTACCTACTGGGGTGGAATGGGTGGAATTTTTGATCTTGATCATTCTGGGCATCAGTGTTTTTCACAGAGATCCTTACACATTAGTGGCTCTTTTTCAATTTAAGCAGATTTTAGCTCTACTTAATTTCGTCCTGGTGGCTATCTAATAATTGGAGGGTGCTTTTTTTTTTTTTAAGTTACATATTAAAAAAAAAAAATTATTAGTTTGGTGACGGAGCATTAGTAGTTTCTTTGTTTTGTTTTTTTTTTTTTTTTAGGATTCTTTGAAATGTAAAGAGTATATATTTGAGATTCTTTATACATTGAGATTTGTTTTCAAATGAAATTACTATCAAGAAAGTTTTTTAGCATGATCTGTACATAATAGTGTGGTTTACATTGGGTGATGATTGTTTTTGCTGTCCAATACTGATCTTAAGTGTTTTTCTTTACAGGTTCTGCTTTTCACAAACCTTCTGCTGAGTTTGTCAGTTTGCTTGATGGGTTACTTCAAAAGGATCCTCAGAAAAGGTAAACTGCCTAATCCATGCCAGCTGTTTATATTGTCACCTCTGGAGAAAATAATTATTATGATACTGTATGTATAGTATTTTGTAGATGACAAAGAATGCAAAAAGAATTTAATCCCTCATATAAAAGAGCAAACTGTGGTTTTTCTCAGATGAAGATATATAGAATTAATGTTTTCATTAAATGCATCTTTTTCTTTGTTTCTGTACCTGGTGCTAAATAGGTAACTTTGTAACAAAATGATAGGCAGTTTATAATTGGATGGCTTTGCTTTTCCAGAGCAATGGGCACATGTATTTCATTAGGCTTTAACTTATACCTGATACGGTTCCATTGATAAATAATTTAGGGCTATAAGTTTTAGAGTATGTCAGATAATTTACATGTGGGATTGACTCTGCAGTTTCCTTCATTCTTATTCTCATACCTCTGTTGTGTGAATTTTCCATTATGATTTAAGGCAAAAAAGT
>VYZP01067426.1:5671-22850 GCA_013400635.1 Hypocryptadius cinnamomeus
CACAGTGCATGGGTATGCTAATCACAAATAAAGCATCAGTAGTGTTTCTGTCACTGAGAACTGAAGTTGCCAACAAGATGTTGTCTGTCTTTCCTTGCAGTTCATTCTTGTTCCCAGTGAAGTCCTTGTACAATCTGGATGAAGATCAGAGTCAGGAAGCAATTGCCATTAACCTCTTGCCATTGGTGTCACAGAGTGAGCTTGGCAGGGTCACGGCTGGAGCGAGTAGCCAAAGTAAAAGGTATTTGACACTTTCCTGTGGGATGGCTGCAGAGGTAAAGGAAGTGTTTTCATTTGTACACTTCAGGTGCCTGATAAGGAGCTGGTCAGAGAATTTACTAATTTCCAGTGTTCTTCTCCTTCTTTTGATGTTAAACATACTCAGGTTTAGAGGCATAGTCTGGTTGAGAGCTGGCAGTCTGTTCTGGCTTGGGCTGTTTAGGTGATCTTGGGTGTGTCATGGTGATAGTGCTAAACCCACAAACATGCAGCCAAAAATGAAATTCGACTGAAAAACCAGGGCATTGTCTTTGGCAAATGGAACAGGAAGCCTGTAAGATGTAAAAAACTCTAAGTAAGCAGGAGGACACCAAAGTTAAAAGAATCATAAGAGTCATAGACTTGTTAAATTTATAAAAGGCTCTCTTTTTTTTATTTGCATCTGCACATTGTTTATAATTTGTTGTCATAAGATTTTGTTGAGATTTTAGTTGTTCTTTAAAAAATACATAATCATTTTAAAATGAGAGAAAATATAGCTACTTTGCATGCATCTATGGAAAAATGTTAATTTTCCTCATTCAGAATTGGAGCAGTGGCACACTGTGAAACATTGAAGGAGTTTCTCCACTGCTTATAACTGTTGTGCACAATTTCTTACAGTTCCTTCTGAATTACTCAGCTTTGATTTCCACCAGAAGTAAATCTGACACCATTTTTTGTTCATTGCAGCCATTTTTCTACCCTTACATGCTTTTCCAGAAAACTGGTAATTACCAGTTATTAATTTGTGGGAGGTTTATTTCTAACCCACATGGTGCATTTCTGCTCTGTGTTGCTGGGACTTGCAAGAAGCAAAGTAGAAGGCATAGGCAAAGTGGCCTGGGAAGAACACAAGACATAATGGAAAAGTGATGGGCATTCTGGAGATAGATAAAACATCAGACCCACTCCATTTCTTTTTCCCCCCAGGGCAGTGTCACCCCTGTGTCTGTCACCCTGTTTCCGGTTGCTGAGGCTCTACACTGCAGAGCAAAACAGTGGAAGCCTGGAGGATATTGATGCCTTACTAGGTATGGGAAACGGACTTTTTATAGAGCCTGGCTGCCTGCCTTGTTCCTGTGCCAGATCTGCACAGACTTCCTCCAGCTGTAGGAGGGGTTGTGCATTTTGTGAGGAGGCTGAGATGCTCTGTGCCCACAAAGTAGAAGGGAGGCAGAGGAGACAGTTGTTCTGTCTGGGGATGGAGTGGCTGCTGGGCCTTACTCCAAACAGCCACTGGGATTGATGCAGGCTTTGGTAAGAGGCTTGGTCTATGCAAAGACCAAAGCATGGGTAGCACACAGTCCAACCTATGCTTTTCTTGCTCTGTGCCAGGTTGTCCCCTGTACCTGACTGACCTGGAGGTTGAAGGGAAGCTGGACTCTCTGTCCAAGCAGGAGCGTGAATTTCTGTGCTCACTCCTGTTCTATGCTCTCAACTGGTTTCGTGAAGTGAGTAGAGCTTTGTCTGCAGGTTCTGGAGTGGAGGGATGAGGGAAGCCTAGGAGAGCAGAGGTTGGTCAGCCAGGAAAAGGGAAGCTGGAGGGGAGGGAATGTTGTGGTCTTTTACTGTGGTCTTTGTTACCTAACAGAAAGGTTGTGCTCCACTTTCAGAGAGGCTGTAGAATTTCCTTTCTTGGGGTGCTATGTACTCTCTGTTCTATACCTCTGTGAGCTGACAGAAGAGTAAAATGCAGTGCCTTCAAGTAGATTTGGACAATGTATTGGTCAGTGGGATTTCTCCTGTTGGGGTTATTCTGATAACATGAGAAGGGCAGATTTGGTGCAACTCCACATTCCCAGTCCTTCTGCTCTCCTCCCAGGACTGCCTCTTTCCTGGCAGACCTGGGAAGTGCCAAGGGATCTTCAGAGCCACAGTATCACAGAACCTGACAATGTGCTGTCTGCTAATTCCTCTTGTTTAATTAATATTTTATCTATAGGTGTTGTCCTCTTGCTTTTTTTAGATTGCCCCAATTGTATCCATGCTCTAATGGACTTCTGAAGAGTTTTTGTTCACGCAGTCTGAACCTGGTCACGCAGGCCAGGTTGTGCTATGTTGTATATTTATTCAGGACTTGAGAATGTTATTCAGAAAAGAAAAAGTAGCAAAGTGGGTACAAATCCCCCTAATTCATTGGTTTGTATCTCTAGGTTGTAAATGCCTTCTGCCAGCAACAGGATGCTGAGATGAAGGGGAAAGTTTTAACTCGATTACAGAACATCACAGAGCTGCAGAATGTGCTGGGAAAATGCTTGGCAGGTGAGTATGAAACATTTGTACATTCTGGGCCTGTACCAGCTGTGAAGTGAAAGGGGTTGCCTTAGACGTCAATGGAGGAAACAAATGATAACACACACTGCAGTTTAACAGTTTTAAAAGTTTGTGCATGGACAGCTATAATTTTCAATTTGTCCAAATCCAAACTGCTCTTCTTAATCACTTCTTCAGTGAGAGCACACAAATTACACATTCTAGAGTGGCAAGCACACAAACTTTAGCAGATCCCCCAAGTATTGACACCTCTTGTCCATCTCCCAGTAGCCTGCCCAGATCTCAGGCACTCTAATCTGCTCCACTGCTCCCCTACTCACTGCCATTCCAGCTCATTGCTCATTAGCAGGTACACAAGTTCTTACACTTATCTCACCACTCCACACTTTCACCAGGACAGTGAAATTTATGATACTTCCTTTAGATATGTATCTGGCCTGTATGTTGTCATTCAGGAACTGAATTAACCCAATTTCTACATTTTGGCTCTTTCAGCAACCCCTGGCTATGTCCCACCACCAGCTACTTTTGACTCTGAGGCCCCGGAGCCCGTACCATCCATTAATGCTGCTGGTCCAGCCAGAAAAAGGAGTGGTAAAGAAAATTTAAAATGTTTAAGCAAACAGATGTGATGGGGGTTGGCTGACAGATTGCACTTGTGTGTGCCTAAAGCACTAAATTCTTGGCAAAGTCTATCTAGCTGGAAATTTTGCCTCATCAACTCCTGTTGCAGCTGAAGTGAGATGGAAAAATAACCTACACCAAATAGGTGTTGGATAGTCTGTCTCCTTGGGAAAGCTGCTGCATGGCATTTAACAGTGAAAATTCAGGGCTTTCATTGATTGCTTTCACTTGCCAAAGTACTTTCTGCAGCAGTAAGTTCTGTCTTTGATGGGTTTGTGGCATCATCTGGTACTGAATCTGTGGCTTGAGCTGCCTTGTAAACCCCTGAGCTTTAGGCTGTACCTAACCAATGTCCTGGGAACTTTGTCATGGCCAAACCCATTGTGCAGGATCTGGGCCTGTCATGTAGGAGCATATTGGAGATAGAAGGAAAGTTTTTACAAGAGGAGGATCCATCACTTTAGATGCTGTATTTTGAAGGAGCACTTAATCTATGGACCTGTGCTCCATGCTTTCTTAGTGCTGATTAAAGTCCAGCCTGTGCTGGCTGCAAGTGCTGCCTAGTGCTGAGCACAGTGTGTAGCCTTTGATTCTGAAGTTGCTTTTCTGTTTAAGGAAGGAAAAAGAAGGCTGATGGCAGCAAAGCTGGCTCTGCAGATCGTTCTCAAGCAGAAGACAGTTCTGAGGGAAACCAGCCTGATACTGAGCTCTCTGAGCTGGACAAGGTAGGTGTGCAGCCCTGGGGACTTGCAAGGAAGCCAGAACAGGGAAGATGCCATGGAAGCATAAACAAAAGCTTTGAGAGAGAGGTTGTTCGTTCCAAAGTTAATCACAGTCAGTGGTTCAGTTCTGCTTTCTGGCACCTGCCTCGCATCAGAATTTTGTGAATTATCCCTGCAGTGGCCACTCTCCTGCAATTTCCTTTTCAGACTGCTGCTGACAGAGAGGCAGGAAATCCTCTGGCACAGCTGCAGAGCTATCGCCCGTACTTCCGAGAGCTGGACCTCGAGGTGTTCGCTGTGCTGCACTGTGGGCTGCTCACAAAGTCTGTCCTGGACACAGAGATGCACACAGAGGTGAGTGGAGCAGCCTGAAGCCCACACTGATGAGACTTTGCGGAATGGCCTCTCTCAGGGCCTTGGCCCTCCCTGTTCCACTGAAGTGTGCAACAGGTTGGTGCTAAGATGTGTTGGCCCAGGGCTGTGAGCTGGGGACCAGGAGAGCGTTTGGCCCCAAGTACTTCAAAGCACTGAGAGAAAGAGGACTTTCCTGAGAAGAGCAGACATGTCATATAGTAATGTTAAAAACAAACTAATGTAAATATTGCATAAAAGGTGAAAGATACTGTATAACATGTATAGACCTAATGGAAAGAAAGGGGCTTTAATATTGAGCACAGGTAAGATACAGGGTGGTAAATACACTAAGTATTGCCTGTCAAAAAGAATCTGTGACATAAAGTAAAGCCTGTATTGCAAAAACTCAAGTGTCTCAAGGCATCAGGAGATCATAAACAGCACAAATGTGGGACTGGAGGTGCTCTCAGTGAGCAGCTGCAGTGTGTATCATCTGGGAGCTTGTAAAAACTGCATTGCTCTGGCTGTGGAAAATAGATGTGCTTAATTTTGTTAATACCCCTTTGTAGGCAGGCTGACTGCATCTGGAGTCTCATTTTGTCAGGCTACACTAAATGCATGAAATGGGAAAAGGCCATGGCAGCTGTCTCTGTGCATGCAGGTCACAGGCCAACTGGAAGACTGACAAATCTCTTGGGCTATGTGGCATTATTTCAAAATACTTCTTGACTGTTACTCAGTTGGTGAATTCTGTGACTCTGGACTTAAACCTCTTTTTATCTTTAGGAGTTTATTTTCAATGTCAATGTATATAAATCTGTTCTTTCTCAGTTGTTAAGTTGTACTGACATTGCCTCAGCTGTTTAGAGCATCGGGATGGCTTCATGCTTCAAGTAACCAGAACCAGTGCCCCATCCCTGCCATGGGGGAGCGTAAAACCAAGCATCTACCAAATAAGTACTTCCTGAGGTTGACCAGGAGTCATAACTGGAAACAGGGTAAACTTGAGCTTCAAGGCACTACAGTTACATCTGGGTCCTGGGATTGATTGTTCTTTTAATTGCAGGCTCGTGAAGTTGTGCAGCTGGGGCCTGCTGAGCTTTGCTTCCTTCTGGATGACCTGTGCTGGAAGCTGGAACATGTGCTGCCCTCGGGCTCCACAAGGAGGCTGCCCTTTCCAAAGGCAAGAACAGCAGCAGGCTATGGGTCCAGGCCTGGGCTGAGGCAGAGCATGTCAGGGGCTTCCATGCTTTTCCTGAGAAATGTTTTTCAGAATTATTTTCACTTGTTAGTTAAATGGAAGTGTGACACCCAGCTGTGTGCCAGAGCAGTGTTGTGTACACTGCTCTTGCTCAAGTGTTTGCAGCATCTGGTTCTCTGCATGTCTCAGGAAAGGGTATTTAACTGAGGGAGTCTTGTAACCTCAAAACTCAAGTGACCCTTTTCCTAGCCCTCCCTGGGGACACTGGCTGTGCTGTTAAAAGTTAGCCAGGCCAGATGGCTGCAGCAGCCAGCAGAAGCTGCTGCATCCATGTTTCTGCTTTTTCTGCATTAGAAACCCCCCTGTGTGTAGGGACTCCTTGCTGATGCCTTCAGGAGGAAAGTAAATGCATGTCCCACTGCATGAAACAGAAATGCACTGCAATTGGCTGGGCTCTTCTTATTCATTGTTCTTTCTCCTTGTCTTTCTACCTGTCTTAATTCCCACATGCAGAGACTGTCTTCTCTTAGTGTTTGAGTAAAGTGTTGGATTCTCTGATCCAACCTAAATGATTCTGTGAGAGAGCTGTGTGTCAGATCAGTTCTGTCCTTTTAGTCTAATGTTATCCACTTGTCTGTGTTGGTGGTGCTTGTTCAGCAGAAGCCAACTTTCCTACCCTGTGACCCTTCCTGACCCTGTATGGCATCAGGAATTGCACTGCTTGGCAGCAGTCTGAGATGTAACAATTGAAGTTATTCTCAAGAGAGGTTAATGAAGGAACTTTTGGGTTTGCTGCAGGAAAGAGGCAACAAGGATATTGGCTTTTCCCATCTGTGTCAGAGATCTCCCAAAGAAGTTGCTATGTGTGTGGTTGATCTACTCAAGCCATTGTGTAAGCATATGGAGAACATGCATAACTACTTCCAGGTTAGTGGACAGTAATTTTGACCAAAAAAACCCTAAAGTTTTGTCTCCTGTAAAGATGCCTTCCATTTTGTTTGGGGGAAAAAGAGTCACTTTGTTTTCTTCAGGTTTTTTTAAACATGGAATTTATGGAAATGGATTCTTGTGCCATTATCTTTGTTTGGAATAGTATTTAATGGATTATTTGGTCTGTATTAAAGGCAGCTGTACAAAATCAGGGTGCAGAAGATGAACCAGGAGTGAACATCCAGGAGCACCAGCTGATGTCCTCTTGCTACCAACTGCTGTTACTGACTTTTCGCTCCTTATTTGCTTGGTGAGTTTAAAATAAAAGTCCATAGTTGCACCCATTTATTGCTTCTTCTTCTTGTTTCTTTTCTTTAAAGTGTTTGCACCCTGCCTAAGGCCTGTCAGCCATGAAAAACAACCCACTGCAGTGGGTGGAGGCTTCTAAGCACTTCTTAGTTAAGCCAGGCTTCATTGCCTGATTCTGAGCAGTGCTAAAGCTGTAGGTGATGAAGCACTGATCTGGGTAGAATTCAATCAATGGCTTTTGGGTCAAGGTCAGCATAAGGGGCATACTGGCACACCTAGCTGTGCAATTTCCAGTCTGCCTAGGGATCTTGGATTTTCTTACCCATCCTTTCCCATTTCCTTCCTCTCATCCTTTGATAAATTGTCAATGCCTGAATCCTGGGTGATGGAAGAATTTCTTTTGCCAATGGGAAAGGATGAATGTGTATTTCACTGGCAAAAAGCCAATGCTATTGATGCATTCAAGCTGGATTCATAAGTGAATGTATTTGATTATTTCTAGCATACATATCTTCACAGACACTGGGAGTTCAGAGAAATAATGAAGATGTCAAGAGTTTTCCCCCTGTTGGGTTCCTACCAGCTGTTCAGGAAGTGACCACCCATGATCACTGCATTTGCACAGCCACGGTCATTATACATCCTTTGCTTTAGGTCTGCATAGCAATGGCTTAGTATCTATGGACCTCCACTTATGGGAAATGGCCTCTCCTCACCAAGCTAGATCTGCAGTCTGACTGAAAAGTTGATATTGTTTGTGCTCAATACTTTCCATTCCCATTGAGTTTTCAATTTTTTCTGCCCCTTTATAATTTTCGTATTGCAGGACTTATCTTGAATATCCAGCTTCTCTATTTTTCATCTTGCCAAATAGGCTTAGATATGCATTTGCATCTGATATGTCTTCTGATCTGATGATGAACTGGATTTTTTTCCCCCCTCAGGAATGGTTTTTCTCAGCATGAAAATACTGACTTGCTGAGGTCAGCTCTCCAGGTGCTTGCAGACAGGCTAAAGCCAGGAGAGACAGAGTTTCTTCTTCTTGAGGAACTGATAAGGTAGAATCTATATTTCACAAGGTTTGAAATGAACCAATTTCAGGGATTTTTCCCTGTTTTGTGTGGGCATTATGGGTAAATGTGTGTTTGGGAGCTCTCACAGAGACTACACTCACTTCAAACAGAGCTTTGTATTTAATTGAATGGCAGTGTGGTCAAACCCCATTAAAGGAGTAAAAAAATGTAAAATATGCATAAATCTGGACCTCATTTGTTCGTATGCTATTTGAAACAAGGAGATTAGTAGGATTCACAGAAGGAATGGCTGTGTTCTGGAGAGTTAAAATGCTTACAGGTATACTAGGCAAAAGCAGTATATAAAGCTGTTGCTAGACTCAGAGTGGCTGGGGCTTGAGAGAATTTTTCAGTGATTGACAGGCTATGTATTAGTGGCTGATCACTCCTTCTTCAGAAGGGCACTGCCAGAGACATAACACTAGGATATGGAGACCTTGGATCTGAGATAATCTAATGCTTCCTTTTTTTTTATGTCTGTCTGAGATATTACCCTGTCTGCACTTTTTTTAACTTTTCCCTTTCCTCTCATTCCCAGTGAGAGTTTTCAGTACCTTCTGAATTTCCAGCAGAGTGTTCCCAGCTTCCACTGTGCCTATATCCTCACTCAGCTCCTGATTGCCATTGCTGAGAAACCCATGTCTGGCTGGAAGAAGGAGAAAATGGGTAATGTGTGAAGAATCACCCATCTCAGATGAGTTTTTGCATGGTCTTTGCCTTTTAAGGGAGAGATTTCCCTTTCACATCCTGGTAATCTTACTGGGTGAACAGTCCTAGCCATTAATAAAGGGAACAGCAGTAAATATATTGGACCCTCTTTGGTGTGTGTTCTGCTGTGCCTCAGTCACATGCAAACAGGCAGACTCCAGCTCTGTCAGCTGGTGTTTTTAAAAATCAGAGCTTCACAACTTTCAGGAGTTCTAAGCATGAGCCTGCTGTTCAGTGTTGGTACCAGTTTAATCACTGGTTATGGAGGTGAATGATCACAGACTTGATCTGATGTAACTTCCTACTGTAAGTACAGATGTCTGTGACAGCTTGTTTCCAAAATTTATGGAAATGAGCTGCAAATACAGCTGTTACTCCAGGGCAGAGAGAGGAAAACCTGTAAATTCTTAACCCCATGCAACAAATGTTTTCAGTTAAGAAAGCTTCTCTCATAGATTAGGACCCATTATGTAAGATAAACAGGAGATAAAGGACAGACATGATTGCAGGGAATATACAAGAAAACTACTTGATCTCCACTTCAGCACACACTGAAATAAAGACTACAGGCAGTTGCCACTCTCAGCCATTCCTTGTCATACTAAGACACCTCTAGAATTTGTCCTTCTTCAATCCCCTTAGTCACACAGAATTGTAACTTCCCTCTTTAGAGACAATTTTACTATTTTAAACAGTCCCATGTTGGGAGAACAACTGACTCACTGTGGCAGGCAATAACCTATTTTAACTAATCATTTCCTGGTTTTAGACATTTCTGCAAGAGACAAGCAGGTTTGTTAGCAGTTTTGATTTCAGAAATCTGTAGACTTTAAACTTGTCTGCTCACATTTATTACTACAGTGCTGTGGCCAGAAGGCCAAGTCACTTGTTATTGGAACTCCATTTCTAGAAATGGATACCCTAAGGGTTGCATGTGGCCTAATTAAAAACTAATAGATGGCACACTGTAGGATCTGCCAAACAAATAAGGTTTAACTTAAGTTTGTCAGAAGTGGCCAGAGGTGGATCATGGTTCTGATGTGAACAGGTATTCCAGACCAGGAACGTGCTGGATGTGCAAATACTTTGTTATCATGATGTATGTCTTTGTGGCCTTGCAGCTTTTCAGGGAAAATGCATTCTGACTTAGAAAGGTCAGGCACATGAGGGGTAGTGATATTGTGATCTTTCAAAAAATCATTTGAACATGCAGCTTTTATATGGAAGAAGGAATTTTTGTTTTTATTATTCTTCTTTCACTAAGTTATCTCTTATGTTTCCCAGCTTCTCTAGCAAAGCAGTTCCTCTGCCAGTCCTGGGTGAAGCCCAGTGGAGACAGAGAGAAGGGCAGCCAGTTCAACAGTGCCCTGCACACCCTGCTCTGGTAAGGCTCAAGCTATTCCCTTAGGCACACCAAGACACTCTATTTTTTTTAGTGATTACTGTTGCTACAGAGGAATGGCACCTCTGAATCATAACCCTCATGCTTGCACAGCTTGGCCTAAAGCCCTATTTCTACACTGTTTCTAAAGCACAATTTCTTTCATGGTTTGAAGTGTGAGGTCCAGCTGAGCACCTTTCCTCATCCTCTGTCACTTGTGTCAGGAAGTTCTCAGCAATGGCCTCCAGGAGACTCCTGGATTGCTTATGCCCTGCTGGGCTGTCCTTCCACCAGGTGTCATAGTGGTTGGTCTGCCATGAGACCCATCAGGGCCTGCAACATGGGGGCACTCCTGGCTGTCTGTAGAAGGCTTTGTTGGCTTGTTCCTGATCCAGGTTGCCTATAGCAGACAGCCATTTCAATGTCACCCATACTGATTGAGTGTTCTCTCTCAGAAAGGGCAATTCCATCTCTCCTCTTCCCAGCCTGTCCTTCCTAAGTACTAAAATGAGGGAATACTGAATCCATGTATGTTTCAGATCATGGTAGCTTTTAATGACATCACTGTGGCAGTTCTAAGTAGTGCCTTGGGTTTCCTGCATGTGATTGCTTTTAGCAGGGAAGAGCTTGACAGTTTTAAGGCACATGTTTCAGGTAGGGCAGTGTTCAAGGCCTTGTTGTGTCATTCTGTGTACTATCTACTGATCAGCTCTGTTGGTTTTGGATTTAGTGTCTACCTGGAGCACACAGATAACATCCTGAAAGCCATAGAGGAAATCTCCAGTGTTGGTGTTCCTGAACTGATGAACTCTGCCAAAGATGCATGTTCTTCTACTTATCCTACCCTAAGCAGGTAATTGAATTCTATGATATACTTAATGACAATTTCTGCTTTTAAATATTTAGTTTTCTTGTTTTGTGGCCTATTGTGATTTCATGTTGGTACTGTGGTGGCTACTCTGGACACTTGTAAACATTGTTTTGGCACTGTGCAACAGGTAGCATGGAGTAGCTTTATGCCAAAGTGGAATGTCCTGTGCTTAACCATGATACTGAGTTCATTGCTGTGAGCCACTTTAACTGGAGAATGAATTTCTGTCTGTCATCAGTGTGTTGTCTCTGTGCTACTGTGGTGGTATAAAGCACTCCAAAAGTCAGCCTCAGAGGCCTGGGGTGGCTCTAGGCAATCTGGGCAGATATGCAGTGTGCAAAAACACACTCAGGGTGCTTCTGCCCCAGCACAGGAATTTGGAAGCAGGGATGGAGAAAGTTCCTGCACTCTGAAACTTCCAAAATCATCTTAGGCTGAGAGCTGCAGTCCTTCCACTGTGCACCCCTACAGCTACAAGGAGGTGGTGGTGTCTAAGTGTCATTCACACTGAGGAAGTGCTAGTGACTTCCCAGGATTCTCCATCTGTCTGGGCAATTGGGCTGGGCCTAGGGCCCATATGAGTCCTAGGGCCAATCTTCTGTGATTTCCTACTGAGAAGGATGCCCAGCTGGGCAACCTTTGAGTTTTCTGCATCATTCTGGTGACAAACAGCCTATAAAAATGCTCAGAGCTGACTTTCAGTTTTTTCATTTTCTCCATAGGCAGACATTCCCAGTTTTCTTCAGAGTAATGATGGCTCAGCTGGAGAGTTCAGTGAAAAGCATCCCAGCTGGGAAACCATCAGACTCAAGTGAGGTAGGAAAATGAATACACTGGACTCTGTAAGGAGAAGAAAACTTATGTTAAACTGGACAGTACAAGAAAGATGTATAAATTAGAAAGGAATTTCTTTCTGTAAACTCCTTTGTCTAGGAAATGCAGTCAGACACCTTCATTCATCCATGTATATCAACATTGATATACAGGGTAACATATAAGTAGCATCTTTTTTTCCTGATTTTCACCATGTCAAAAATCTAGTAAATCCAGCAGAAGCTGCAACCAGAAAATAGGTGTTAATCAGCAAAATACTAAACTGTGCAGTTGGTCTGCACACCTGTGTGGGAGCACAACATTATTTTGCAACCAAGAGCTGCTCTGAGAGCAATCAAGTTAACTCCTAGCACTTAAAGCCACTGATCAGGCTGGAATTGCCATGGAGTGTTTCTGCTGTGATAAATATGCTTGTGGTGAAGCTTTGTTCCTTTGTCTTCAACAACAACAGTGCTTTGGGTTCAGCCAATGCTGAAAGCACATCCAGCAAAGTGAGAGGAAATGCAGCCTCTTGGGTTATTGTCCCCTTGCATCCCATAGGTGCAACTGGAGAAGCTGCTGCGCTGGAACATCGCTGTGCGCAATTTCCACATCCTCATTAACTTGGTCAAGGTGAGCTTCCGGCTGTTTTTCTGCCTTTGCCTCCAAATTCTCAGTAAGGCCTAGTGTTCCCAGGCTCAGGAGCACTGGATTAAAACATGAAGTGTGATTGACTAGTGGAACAACCTGGAGGTGATAATTAAAGCCAGTTATAATCTGTGCCCAGTCCCACTGGATGAAATATCCCCTTCTGTCAGTTTTGGAGCTGGTTCAATCAGTGTCTCTTGAGTGTGATGCTGTTTGGGCCGAAAGGTGATAGGTACAGCTCCACTTTTCTCCTTGCTTAGGTTGATCATTACTGTTTATTTTTACATATCTGAAGTGATAATTGGCAAGCCCAGGTTTTTCTATACAGCAGCATTCACTGGAACCCTACCTGTGCTCCAGATGCCTTTGGAGAGCATCAAGGGTAGAGCTGGACCACTTAGTTCAGTTTTGCCCATAGTTCAGTTTAGTCCATAGCAGCACCAGGGTCACCTTCACATTATTTTGCCCATCTCAGTTTTGCTTTGTCTATTATGTGATTATTTGCCCATCATCTGGGCTTGGGTCTCTCGAGTCCCAAACTGTTAAGAACTTTAGACTCGTTGACATAATTTTGTGCCATCTGCAAAAGGTGCACCTTAGATCACTGAACAGCAGTCCTGCCAAGGGCTTCCACCTGAGAGCCACTACAGTTCATGTGCTGATGTGGTGTTCCTGCTGAAACTTGAGAATGGATGTTGCTTTAGAGCAGGGTTCACACATTCACAGGGGTGTGCCATGAAGGGCTGTTTTTAATTGGGTGCTGTGCTTACATGGTTTTCTTTAGACTTGTGGACTGATCTGACTTTTTTCCTCTTGTCCATGTAGGTATTTGACAGCAGGCCTGTACTCAGCATCTGCCTGAAGGTAAGCAAAAGTTCAAGATAACTGAAGAGATCAGTTTAAGTACCAGCTCTCTTGAATCATTGTCTCTAGTGCAGTAGAGTGGGTACTGGATTCTCTGGAAGAAGCAGATACTGTGTTCCTTACACCTTGCTATACATATATATTGATTCTAACATTTTGTATTTAGTTCAGTTTTATTCCCAGATGCCTGGTGGATAAAACCAGGGATGTGTACAATGATGAGACCTTGTCCTTCTAGCCTCTCTTTGCAGTGATTAAAGTGGGATCCTTTATTGATCCTGTATATTCCAGTACAGCAATATGTACAGTACATATTCACATGAATATAATATTTTCCTAAGCAAGAACAGTCTCTGGGGTAGCTTGGAAAATTGTATCATTATCTCATCTGACTTTGTGGTGGTTCTTTGAGAAGGAGTTTAAATTTGCTTGCTGATATATTTATCTCTCTTTTATAGTATGGCCGCCTCTTTGTAGAAGCATTTCTGAAGCTTGCCATGCCTCTCCTGGACCACAGCTTTAAAAAGCACACGGTAATCCTGGGGACAGAATGGCTGCAGCCAGTTGGGAATCATGACTGATACTTCCTGCATACATGCATCTTACCTCCATCCCATAACCCTTTGAAAGGACTGCTAGGACTAAGGCTGTTTCAATATTCTTGTTTCCCTATGGAAAAGTCCTTTGAGAATGATTTGCTGATCTGCTTATTTATTGCAGGATGATGTGCAGAGTTTGCTGAAAACCTTGCAGATGAGTACCAGACAACTTCATCACATGTGTGGCCATTCCAAGGTAAGATAAGTTCCAATTGCAGCACAAACTCCTGTCCTAAGGATGGTATTATTTCCCTTCCACTGCTTTTCCAGGGCATTGGCAGGTTCTACTTGCATGCTTCCAGCACTGTGTGTGCAAGCAAAAACTTTGAGAAAAAGGTGAAATAGCCTTGTTTAATGACCCAAAAGTCAAAGCATTTATTCTGGAAGTGACTGACTTGAATGTTAGGTCAGGTTGGCATAATATTTTTTTTAACACAGAGGTTCTGGCCATCTTTAGTTGTTGGCATCTGTAAGGGGTTGTTTCTGAGAACACAAGCTAAGATCTTAGAGACCTTGAACAAAGTACAAATGCCAGATTGATAATAAAGGAGAGAAGCTTTGCCAAAGATGAACAGCCTTGTGAGTCAGAAGAATCAGCAACAGGAGGTGGATGGGGAAAAACCCTGCTCAAAGTCCTCTTGAGATGGCTTTTATGTTGTGTTGGTAAGGGCAAAGGGAGAAGGAGGACAGTGATAAGAGAGTCTGTCTCTGTGGGAGACTTGGGGCAGGAAGGAAGGAGAGGATTAGAACTTTGCTTACAGTGTGGAGAGACAGTGCGTGTTGCAAGAGAGAATCACACAGGAGCGGACAGGAAGATCTTCATGTGTGCTGCTTTGTTCCTGACTACTAAAAGGTTTGTGAACACTTGTCCAAGAAGGGAGCTTTGCCAAAGCAGCTGAAGGGAGAAAGCCAGCTACCAGCATGGCTCCCAAGCCAGATTTGCTACCCATTTAGGCAAGAGCTGGCATCAGGAGCAGAGATATTTAGCTAAAGATCAGAAGATGCTGTTGCACCTCTCAGCACAGTGAGAAGCGGAAGCTGGCACAAACCCTGACAATGCTAAAAAGTCCTCAAGTTTCAAAGTGAAATCCTCATGCCTGCTTTAAAGTCCCAATTCACCTTGTTAGCAGGATCACAGCATTGCAGCTTTTCATGTAGTCTTTGTCTTTGCACTTGGCCAGCATGTTCAAGTGCTGTGTCCCATGGTCCTGTTAGCACAGGGCTGCAATTAATGAACGTCTGTGTTCTACCACTTCTCTGGTACAGGTCTCTGTGCCAAATCATTTTGCAAGAATGAGAAGGCAGAAACTGAATCTGGGGCAAGTAAATGTATGCACCGAATGTTCCATACTTGTTTGAAGAGGAGTTGACACCAACATTTGTTAAGCCAACCTTGATTTTACTTTCACACAAACCTTAGGGAGGCACATTGTGCAATGTGACCTAGGATTTGTCACTCTCCCTCAATACTTGTGTCTTTAAAGAGCATTACACAGCAGGCAACAGCAGTCAGCTTCACCTGTCATTTCCTAAGTATTTGTCATTTCCCTTTTCACACCAAGCCTCTTTTCTGTTTACATATCTAACCATGGGCACGTGGACAGTTTCTGGAGACAGGTTTTTGCCAGTGCTGTACTTCGTTGAGTCTCCAAACTGCCTGCACACAGTGGGGCAGGTTCCAGGGCCCAGGGAGCACTGTGAGTGTTGATTGTGTCATTAGCAAGGGTTCTGCTGATTTGGTTCTGATTAGTGCTGATGATTGCTAGCTCCGGCCTGTTACGTAGGCTGGAGAACAGCTTGCTGTTGGTAATCAGTTGCCCATTCCCTGTTGGCAGAACTTGAAGCAAAGCAGTGTCCCTTTGCCCAGGCATGTTGAACTCTTCCAAGAAATGCAGGTGACCTGAATTCAGAGTACAGCTAATGAGAGCATCTTAATCCCAGAAGATTACAAAGTATTCTCATGAAAGAGGAAAATACTTACATACAAAATAATTGTGCAGGTTTTGGCAGGTTGACAAGATTTCTGGTTTAGCAATGACTGTTCTGTACTGCAGATTGAAGCCTAGCAGGAGATGCTCACCCAGAGCTAAATCTCTTAGGATACCTGGCATAGCTGCTCTTCCTCTGGTGGCTTTTGCTTAGAGCAACTCCATCTGTTCCTCCTGTCCTAGTTCTCCAAAAGCCAGTGCTTCTTTGCTCCAGAGAACCTGGCTTTGGAGTTTATAGTGCACACACATTCCATGTAAAGGAATTGCTCGAGGCACTGAACAAGAAGAGGTTGTGTTGGAAGTGGTATATTTAACACCTTTCTCGTTTTTTCTTTTCTGAGCTTGGGAATTCAGCAGAGGAGTTACTAGCTTCTCTCTGGAGTTCATGACAAAAACAGACTTATTTTAATCCAGGTGAATGTGGATATTTGGACTGTTGTAAGGGATCAGTTTAGACAAAATACTGATCTGAGCTTTATTTTTTAACAAGAGCTATAATTTGGCCAAGAAGTGATGTCATCTGGGCAAGCTTTGTGGGGGTCATGTCCATCCCGCCTGATAACCAATGGCTTTTAAACAGCCAGAACACTTAGGCAAGAATCAATCCTCATCACATTTTACTGTTGCAGATTCACCAAGACATTGGACTCACCAACCATGTGCCTTTGTTGAAGAAGTCCCTGGAACAATTTGTGTACAGAGTGAAGGCAATGCTGGCATTCAACCACTGCCAGGAGGCCTTCTGGGTCGGCATCCTCAAAAATCGGGATCTCCAGGTGAGAATCACTGCCCTGCCTGGGGCAATTAAAATCTGGGGGAGGACATTGCTCATCTTGTCCAGACAACTCTAACTCTCCCCTTGTGTGTGGGTATAGCTAAAAGGCCAAATTCAGTGTGACCATAGTACAGTCATGTCTAGTGCAGGAGAAAGAAGCATTTTATTTCAAGATTAAGAGTTTGCATCTCTCGGCTCTTGCACTAAGGGGTCAGATTTGATCATAATGAACAGGTACGGGGATTTTTTGGCTGTTCCATGGCAAGAACTACATGTACAAGAGGGAAGAGATCACTTGAACAAGTGATCAAGGTCACCTGAACACCTTCACACACTTTTATGCGTGGTTTTAAAAGAAGCCAGTTCCGGCTCTTCATCTTTCACTGTAGAAGCAGGACAGTTAAACAAAACCTGATTTTTCATACTCTAAAACTTTTTGTTTAAGAAGGCAACAAAATGCCCTTTTCTTCCATCCCACTCTGGCACGCTTTGGCCGCTTCTCATACACTCACTACAGATCTTGTGTTCATCTTAGGGAGAAGAAATTTTGACTCAGGCCTCTGAGGAGAGGGGCTCGGATGAGGACGAGGAGGATTCGGCGGAGGGCCCCGCTGAGGAGGTACTTCAGGGGCCGCCGGGCTGCGCCTCTCCAAGGCGGAGGAGGGCGGGGGTGCAGTCCAGGCGCTGACGGCGGCGTGTCCCGCAGGAGCCGAGCGGCAGCGACACGGACGGCAGCGAGGAGCGCGGCGGGGCCGGGCCAGGCCCTGAGGCAGCGCGGCCCTGA